>OVBI01000292.1:0-91648 GCA_900406495.1 Sisymbrium altissimum | reverse complement strand
TTTTAAGATAGATTCAATATTCACTATAATCTTTTACTTGATAAATTGATTTGTCTTTCTAAGCATAAAGAAAATCTAAAGATATATCTAAGAGATATTGGTGAGGCATTTTACCTGTGATCGTCTAATTGTTGTTTTAACTCAAATGGTGTAGGAAAAATGTAATCTGAAAGGTGATCATGAGACTTCCCACGGCGGTAAAAGCATGTACTCTTGATGATAGTAACCATATCTACGCCGTCCTCCTAACATGAGACGTACGTAGTAAAAGAGATAGTTAAAGGGTAGTTAGTATCAATATTTGATCCGTAAGGTATCAGCTTTCTTCTGTATTGGATGAAGAGAGATCACTTACTTATAAGAGAAACTGTCCATTGTCATTAAGCAGACTTAAACAGTTCCAGCTTCCAAAGAAATGTTTCCTTAGGGACGATCCTAGTCAAAGTCTGAAAATATTGTTTCTGCGATGTTGATCACATTACAAGATGAACACTACAATTGATATCGTAAATGCGTAGAACATGAGAGTTCACATCAAAAGCTTGTCAAGCATTGAAATAGATTACAAGTGAAGAATCCTAAGTGATGGAAGAAGCCACAACGTATTCGCACGAAGAAGAAGATCAAACTCACAATGGGCCACTCGAAAGAGATGAAAATTCGTAGAGAGATGTAACTTACCCAAGAGAATAGACGTTCCCGGAGACTGGAAAGCAATTGACATGCAATGGAAGATCAAACTCCCGAAGATTAAACGTTATTCAATTGAATTGAAATAAAAAACACTTTAAGTAAAGGAGAAAAAAATACTAACTCATCACTTTGATCTTCAATCGTTTTTCCAGGAAGACAGTGGCGTAGAGATGACGAATATCACGAAGATTTTGGATTTCTGGTTTTTTGGTGCAAAAGAAAAGGAAGAAGAAGAAAAAAAAAAAAACAGATTTTTCGTACCAATAAAGCAGTGACACGTGGCACAGAAGACCGTCTCTTCTCGTCCTAAAACAAACGATGTCTCTTTCTTTTTCTTTTCTTTCTCATTTATTTTTGAACTCTTTTTTTTAAGAGACGGGTGAAGATACACCGATATTGATGCACAGACAGCATCCATATTTCCCTCAACAAACAGTTTGGTCTTCTCTTCCATCTTGCGAACAGCCCAAGAAACGCTCCAATCCAATCTCGATCAGCTCTGTAGAAAACTCGCTATATCACCCTAGAAAATCGTATGAACTTTCGAGTCGTGGAATCAAAGTTCCCGAAATATGGAGATCAAAACATTTTATCTTCTTAATCCCGTACTATACATCTTAATCGCTGCGTCAAGATCATACCTAATATTGACGTGCTGGGGGGGCTAAATGTTGAGGTTAAAATCCACATTTCCGGAATTAACGACTAAAATATTTGAATATCGAAAAGGAGTTTCCATATTTAGATATAAGTTTGGAGAGAGTTTGTTTTGAACTATTTCGTCGATAACTTTACGGAAAAAGTACGAAATACTGTTTTTCGAGAGTTTTTCCGATAAACCGATGAAGTCGCGATTCATCGAACAAAGGATAATCGGCTGGACGAAACAAGGGCAGCCAGCTCGGTATCAAGACCTGCCCATGATACCAAGCTGACTGCATCGTTTCAGCATGTTTGGTTGATCCTTTCGTCCTTTAAACGATTCCTCCGGAAAACCGATAAAGTCGTGATTCATCGAACAAAGGACGATCGGCTGGACGAAACAAAGACAGCCAGCTTGGTATCAAGACCTGCCCATGATACCGAGCTGGATGCATCTCTTCATCATGTTTGGCTGTTCCTTTTTTTGAACGATTCCTCCGAAAAACCGATAAAGTTTACGATTTTTCGAGTAAAAGACAATCAACCAAGCATGGAGGACATCCAACTCGGTATTTTTGGCAGCCAATTATACCGAGCTGGCTGTCATACCGAGCTGGTTGCATGTCTTGCCAAGCATGTACCACAAAACGTCAATTTGGACAGCATGGAGCAATCAGCTCGGTACCAGGATACCGAGCTGGCTGTCATGATGCAGTCAGCTTGGTATCATCCTCCCTCCTTGATACTGAGCTGGCTGTCATGATGCAGTCAGCTCGGTTTCATCCTTCCCTTCCTGAAAACCAAGTGGCTGTCACTTTCCGCGAGTACCGAGCTGAAAAGGATATATGTTCAATGATCGAAGTGTATATTCTAAACCACAAGGCTTCTACACATGAAAGCACTTGGAAAATGTTCTCAACTCAATTATGAAGCTCCTTGAAGAAGATTCAGATCAAACGGAGTCCATACGAGGAAGTTATGTCATCCACAAGTTGGGCTTTGCAGCCAGTTCGGTAACGGATAGCATGGAGCAGTCAGCTCGGTCTTTCCTTCAGATAGGATACCGAGCTGGCTTTCATGATGCAGTCTGCTCGGTCACATCCTCCCTCCTGGATACCGAGCTGGCTGTCACCCTTCAGTATAACGAGCTGGATGCATCCCATGAGTCATCGGAAGATCTCCTCGCATCCTGGATACCGAGCTGGATGCATCATGGGATTGGAAGCAGCCAGCTCGGTTTCCAGGATGCGAGGAGATCTTCTGTAGAGTTCCGGCTGTCATCTTCCGTTCCGTCTCATTTCGCTTCGTTCTTCGTCTTAAGGGTCTTTTCGTAAACATACCAATGTTTTCGTAAGTTTCTCGAAACATCGCGATGTTTCGTCTATCAAAGACAACAAAAACGTTAACTTAAAACAAACCGGAGAAAACCACTGAACCAAAAGACGAATGATAGAATTGGGCCGAGCTGGAAGGAAGGACCGATAAGGGCTGAAACTGACTTATGGAAGGTTATAGAAGCTTACTTGAAGATTTATGGATAAGTCGTCGGAAAAGGAAAAGATCTTTGTCCCACATCTAAACTTAGGCTGTTTAGGACTTAGGATGTCTTAGGATAAATAAGGATCGATTTCTACATCTTGGAAGACATGGAATACATTCGCAATTCACTATTCATTCGAGATTTAGCAATAAAATCATATTCTCATATTTCCTTTTTTCTTATTCTTCACTTTTGCGGAAATTTACCAAAATGTTTCAAGAGGTTTCTCATTCCAGAACTTATGGGACCTAATTATCAAATTCACTTTCCGAAAATACATTGTGTGAAATCTCGTTCCCACACGAACGATACTATCAGCTCAGAAAACCTTTGGTATCCGCGACTTCTGTAGAGTTTTTGCAGAACACGGTGTTCCTTGTAAGGAAGGTTTTTTCTAGCATTTCTACCTCACTGACAGGTTTACCACAATAATATAATTGTGATACAATCCTCAGAATAACGGAATTGTAATCTTATACTTTCTCAAAATCATGAAACCTCAAGTTTTTCCACTCTTCGAGTGCATGAGGGAGAGTTATATCTCTTTGGTTGTCAAATCGCTCTTTCAAAGTTTTCCACAGCTGTGCTGAATCTTTTATGTTAGCAAAGTCATGCTTAACATTTTCATCCACATATTTTCTGAGGAAAATTATCACTTGTGCCTTTTCATGGGCAGGCGGTTCAATTCCCTCTTTTATAGAGTTGACTATTTTGTATCATCTCTTGATATAGTTCGACATCAGTCGTCCTTACTATTTGCTCCAGTAATCTTGCGAGGTGGGAAATGTACATTTTCAACTTTTGCCATTAATTTCTAAAATAAAAACATAAAATTGTATTCATATTAATGATTTAAAATGAACAAGATACATTAATTATATAAACGATTACGAGGAAAAATAATGCATTAAAAATTAATGCAACAGCTATGGTAAACTCTTCGTGAGTTATTCCTCCGACGAAGAGACCGTAAATCTTTTTCCAGTGACCAACCAACAAGCCGTTTTGTTTTTCATACCACGAGGTCATTTTCTATGGAGAAATATATAACATTTGGATGTTTGGACCACATGTCCAAAAATTTCTCGTTTCTATTACAAGCTTAAGATAGACTTGATTACCTCTTTCACTTTCTACTCTCATTTACAGAGATAGATTTATAATACTCTTTTATCATATCATATGTTGTCGATAACTATTTTGTCTTTGGTTCCACATTTCCCCGTAATGATATGGTTAATCGAGCTCTTTATCACTATAAGTGATTTCATTCAGGTACCTGATTTTATTATTCACCATACAAACTGCCTCATTATGAGATTTGTCCTCTTTTTATGTATTTGCTCTTTTTCGTTTCGAGAATTATTTATTTCTGGAACCAAAATAGTATATCATGTTTTTGACGTGCAATAGACCCATAATTCATCCTTCAAGGACATATATTTTTATTGGAGCATTTTTAGTTGGAATATGAAATTCTGTAATATCTGGCAGCCAGCATTATATAATTAGATTATCTTATGAACTTCACGTTCATTTTTCTTTATACGAGGATCTATAATTTTTCAATGATAATCCATTTCATTAATCTCTTCCATCAGCTTTTTACAAATGCTTTTTGCATTTGATTTGCAACATATTAGGAATAGTGATCATTTGAACATTGAACTTTAGGTTCTTCTTTATTTGTTCAAAGATCCAAAATATTCAACTACTTTTCACATAAATATGCAATGTTACAATAGGCACATCTCTGATTGAAGGCTTAATATATTTTATCTTTCTGGTATTTTATCTTTTACTATATGTAGTTCTACATATATTATACCAAATCATAATATGTCACCAAAGCTGATTTTATATTCTCATGGATATAATTCCTCATGGATTTAATTCATCAAGTTTATATTAAGTGAGCATAATCTACATGATCTTTCACTCATAGGGGGATTCTTTAATTCTCAAAATCACACATCATTGACCAATTACATTTCCAATCACCCATTTGGGTATGTACTATGTATCAAATCCAGGACTAATAACATTTCCAATCACCCATTCGGGTATATGTATTAAATCCTTTTTGATCTGACTCTTCTCAAGATTTAGGGTTATTCTAAAAATCAAACTATCATATCAAACGAACTCGTTTAACCAGAAATGATGATTCATTTCTCAAGACATGATATATATGAAAAACTTCTGGTTTTTCTACATTTCACTCATGCATGTCTTTTCATCATTTCGTTCTTATAGAGCCTTTTATAATATTTTCCTTACGAGGCAATGGTACTAACGCTTTTCAGCGGAGTTTGTTATTTTGAGATAGGAGAGATATTATTTACTTGTAAATATTATATTTGTCGTAGCATTGTCTGCTAGACATATATCTTGATCCTAAATCTCATTTATTTTTTAATATCTTCTATGCCATAATATTCATAAAGAAAATAAGATTAAATTTATTCTGCTTGACATTATAACACATCGATCTTAATTTTTTTGCTTTATGTTGATACTTCTGAATCAACAAATAAACATGTACTATCGGAATGAGTATACTCACTTATGCTATCAAAAGGAAGATCTGTATTCATCAAAGATGAGTTATATTTTAATATCAATTCCTTTTTCCTTAGTGATTTTTCTTCCAAATCGGCTAATTATTTTTAAAAGGTACTGGCACAATTCCTTTTCAAGTCGCATATGTCTTTTCATTTTACCTAACCAACATCATTTCCATCTTTTCTTATATTTGTCAAATTACTCAACATTCACCTCTGGGAATGGAGCTGATTTAGTTGGACGAATTTGATGGTTCAAGAGATCTTAATTTATATTAGCTACAGAG
The DNA here is from genome assembly GCA_900406495.1 of Sisymbrium altissimum. NCBI lineage: Eukaryota > Viridiplantae > Streptophyta > Magnoliopsida > Brassicales > Brassicaceae > Sisymbrium > Sisymbrium altissimum. Next base: position 85,922 of record OVBI01000292.1, on the reverse strand, counting down.
AGGATTTTCATCAAACTCCGAGTAATTGGTGAATCCTCTCTCAGAGATTCAACCATTCATTTTTTGTTTTAATCATTGCCAAAAATCATCAAGATCTTTCTTATGATATATCTCATCTGATAAAACCATCATAAATGTGGTGGCATAAAATAATATAGTTTCTTGCCATTTCTCATCCAATATCATTTTCACTTATTGATGGAAATTAAAATTTAAAGCAGAATTTAAGTGAAACAAAAATTAAATTACAGAATTTAAAGACAGAATTTAAATAAAAAAAATTAAAGGCATAATTTTAAGTGCAGAAATTTATATTGTAGAAAATAAATTAATTGATGAGGCATCGCCTGCCATAAATTCAAAGAGGAGACATAACCTTCCACTCAATATATTATTAATCAAGGAGGATGTTTAGTCATCAACTCCATAAAATATGATTAAGGAAGAGGTTTATCCTACCATTCCATTAAATTGATCAAGAAAGAGGTTTATAACCTTCCACTTTATAAAATAATTAAAAGAGGTGTTTAACCTACCACTCCATAAATATTTAATCAAGGAGGAGGTTTCAACTATCAACTCTATAAAATATGATCAGGGAGGAGGTTCTTATCCTTCCACTCCATTAATATCATCAAGAAGGAGGTTTATAACCTTCCACTTCATAAAATGATCAAGGAGGAGGTTTAACCTACCACTCCATAAAATATGATCTGAGGAAATACAGTCTGCCATGTGATCATTTGATCGTATAGGCATAGCCTTTCATAACGATCGGTTCGGAAAATGCAGAGCCTATCTTTCCGAAATAACATATAAATAGAAAGGAGACAACCAAAAATTCTGGAATCGTTATGAAACTAATGAATTTCTATCACAAGTAACTTATCATAAGTTACTTTACCTTAATTCTTATGTAACTTCATAGGTAGCAATTGCATATGAGTTACATCTTATTTTATTTCCCCTATAAATAGGGATTATTATTTCATATAATAACACACCAACATAAGCATAAATTTATAAAGCATTCTCATCTTCTCATTTTCTCTGATTTTCATTATTGTAACTTTAGTTCTTCAGTTATTTCATAACAGGAATAATATAAAACAGAACAGGGAAGAACATAAATCCCAAAATAATATATATACGGTATAGGCATAACCTATCCTTCCGTTAATGATAAATTTAAAAATTAACTGATCATAAACAAAATCTTACCTTCTTGGTATATGAATAGATCGAGAGACGTTCATGCCGATAACGTGTTATGAGTTTATTATGATATGCTTAAACTACAGTGATGTGTTTAGAAAGAGTAGACAAGACTTTTAGTGAGTGGTGTTACTTGTGATTTTATTCACTCACACTCACTTATTATTTTACATCTTTACAAACCTCCTATTTATAATTTATAGGGGTTAAGAGGAGATCAAAATAATGACACCTAAGAGGTGACTAATCTCCTTACAAGATGAATCATACAATAACATAACACGTGGTGATGACTATTTATACTTGTAACTTTGGGTGATGAATAATCATATTATTTAACAAAATATAAATTTTTTGTGGGTTCATGTAATAAAATTTGAATGAGTTCAAAAAATAATAAGTCCATTCTAATAAAGAAAATTTTGAATTTTTGAGGTGTCAGCTGATCCTACTACTTTACATGTGGGCTCGCCACTAAATCAGTGTCACAATAAATCAAATTAATAATGTTAGCAAAAATCTTTACCCTAGAATTTTCTCTAGAATTTTTTTAAGAATGTTTAACCCTAGAATTTTCTCGGGATGTACAATCAAAAGGTAAGTGAAATTTGGTGACATTAGAAGCTAAATCGTTTCTTTTTTAATCTCTCTTACACAAGTTTCTATATATACCATAAACCGCGATGTTATAATTCAATCCCTCTCACAGAGTGCAATGTCCTTTTTGATCAAGACCAATCCCTAAGACGCTTCTCAAGTCAGCAGTAAGATGGCTAACTGGCTTTAATATCTTTATAACACCCTGCTTTTATAAGTGAGTTTTCATATTCTCTCATTAGACCATGATCAATGGTTCAATTATACGGTTATTAGAGCCAATTCTTAAATTAGATTGAATAAAAAAATGTCAAAAAAAAGAGAACATATCTTATTTTATTTTATGACCCGAAGAAACGTTTCTTCTAGGACACATGTTGATTCCATGTTTTTGAGTAATAAAGAAAAAAAAAACACAGGATCCTCTCTCTCGAATCTGTGTTTTGAGTGTTGTTTAAATTAATAAGAACCCACCATTGGAGCAAGAAAAACATTAATATCTTAACAAAGGTTTTTAACTTACATTTTATAATTAAATATTAATTAAGAATCTCATATATGTTTCTCCTTTGATCATGCTTTTACCTCTACTAGATCCACTCATATCCGACAGTCTGAATATTAACTGGACAGTTCGAAAGTCATGACATATTGTTCATGCATGCAATCATCACGTAATATCCTTATTCATACAATACTGTGAATAATTTCTCGGTATGTCACCCATCATTTAATTACTCACCATTTAAAGCATATTTAACCTTAAAATTTTCTCTTAATATGCAATCGAAAAGATAAGTGCACATTGGTAACATATGTAATAAAATCAATTCATTTAATCTATGCCACATAAGTTTCAATATATAACTGAAATGGTGATGTTACAAGAAATTCTAAGCTAGTATGTCCTATAAATTACAGTCTAACAATTATGGTCTACTTTTTCTTTTAAGCACAAATCTCAAATTTTTCGTATTTTGGTCATCATTTATGAAAACCTATCTTCTTACTCTGTAACTTGAAAACCAGAAGCCTATTGCATAACGGTGTTTTGGCTAGTTACATATTTGCGCATTTGGTGGCTTGAGTTAAATCATTGACCCAATCCAAGTAGTTTTTTTCCAGCAACTGCTTTTGTGTTTGTTTTTTTTATTTTAATTTTTGCGAACACTATACTATTACGTTAGAAAGCTAATCAACTCAAGTCAGGTTATTGTTACATTTAGTCTTCTTCCTCTTCAACTATCCAATTTCTTAGAATAAACAATTACTATCTTAAGTTGGTAAGTTTTGGTGTATATTTTGATGGTTTTCGGAACAATTCCACTAGACACATGCTACAAACGAACAAGCATAGACACTTTCGTGATAAGGGTGGTTAGAAAGAAGCCACAAGTTGACTTCGCAATCTATTGGTAACTATTTTCTGAAATAACATAGACCACTGTCAATATATTTCATACAACCTGCAGACTGTATAGTTCTATTGATAATACTTACCGGTCATCGGAAAACTTATGAAACCAGTCTATCTTTATAAGGCCTAGGAACGGTTTAAACGCTTGTGCACAGAGTTGATCCAACAACACCTGAAACAAGATTAGTTTTGCACCATTCGCTGCTCCACCGCCTGCATGTTTCCGTGTAGCTTCCTCTCTGCAGCCAAACGCTTCTTTGAAAATTCAGCTTCACTACTATAAGAGTCGGCATCTTTACTAGAACCAATCTAGAAAATAAGTTTTTTTTTTCTTTTTCTTGAAAGCTTCTCTTTTACTTTTTTTTTGCAAAGATACAAATGATATATACATACTGTAAACTTTCATACATTTGAGAAGATTGAGACATAGTCAACCTTCTTCGCTATTTATAATTATATGCACACACAACACATCATAAACACAATTATTCACATAAAAACATAGAACGCCCTGATATATGGTGTCACCAACCCATGATGAGGTTTCAACGACCTCTAAATAACACTGTTATGGTGTCATATAAGAAACTAGCAAACGACAAAGCAGGTCCCTGCGCTGGTGCTGTTTCATTGCTTATTATGGGTACAATGGGTATCCCAAACTCAGCTGTATCAAACGACATGTATGGCATACGTTTCTTTTGTTCAAGATACTCTGTTATATCTTTCATAGTAGGTCTCTTTTGTGGGTCATTCTGTGAACAGAGCATGCCTAGCTTCAAAAGCAGCTTTGCTTCTTCAACTTCAAAGTTTCCTGCTAGTTTAATGTCAACGCTATCCATTAAAGCATCTCTCCTCCCGCAACTAGCTACCCATTCACCCAAATTCCGCTGCTCGGGTGATCTCTCTGGATCTACTGGTCTCCTCCCACACACCACCTCAAGCATAAGTACTCCAAAAGCATAGACATCAGTCGACTCATTAGCAACGCCCATTGTGGTCACCTCTGGAGCCATGTAACCAATGGTTCCTACCACACGTGTGGCTTCAAAAGTCACACCACGATCATGGAATATAGCAAGCCCAAAATCTCCAAGTTTCCCATTTAGATTCTCGTCCAAAAGAATGTTGCTCGCTTTTATATCTCTATGCAATACAACTTTTCCCCAACCTTCATGTAGATAATGAAGGCAAGATGATATTCCCTTTAATATATGAACTCTTTGAGACCAACTAAGATTGTTGCCATTGAACAAGTAATCAGCAAGACTTCCATTTACCATGTACTCGTAAACCAAAAGCAATTCTCCTTTCCTTCTGCAATAACCACGTAGTTGAACCAAGTTCCTGTGTGCTAGTCTTCCCATAGTAGCAATCTCAGCAACATACTCTTGCATTCCTTGTTCTGCACCATGAGAGACTCTCTTAACTGCTATTTGAGTGCCATCAACAAGTTCTCCTCTATAAACCTTGCCGAAACCTCCTGCTCCAAGTACCCTATTCTCCTTGAAACCTTTGGTTGCTTTGTAGAGAGCCCTAAAGGAGAATCTCTGGGGACTATATTGTAACTCCCATTGTTCAAACACTTCTGCATACCTATTTTGATGGTAAAGGTATGCCATTCCGCCTGATATTATCACGAAAGCAACTACTGATACCAAAGCAAGTATAAGCGGTAAGTGATTAGGTGGTGGTTGAGGGAGATCCAAAACTTGTGAAATATCAAGGCTTTGTGCTTTTACACCTATTGCCAATGACCATCCAAGAATATATTGATGGCTTCTGATTGTACCCGTAGAACCAGAGAAACCAAAATACATTTCCTCCTTGAAGATTTTGGAAAGGTCTATAGATCTTGACAAAAGAGGCACTCTTGGTTTTGGGGTCTGGAGGGGAGCAAGAGTTACATTTAGCAATCTGTGCTCTCCATCATATTCGATCCATATATGAATTCTTTGTTTGCTTGCAAGTACCAAGCTCTTATTCAACCCTACCGTATCATCAAAGTAACTAGCATCCTTAGATTCCACTGATACGATACTGTTGATATCTATCCCTACATGGTTATCACTTTCTTCAAGGGCTTCAGAGCTTGCATTAGTGTCAAGCTCTATGGCAAGTATACGATTCTCGGTTTTGTTATCATTCGTCCTATTGAATATCCCTAGGTAAGATGTTGCAGCGCCATACCTTAGATCAATGATGCTAGGAGAGACAACGAAACTCATTCCTTGACCGTAGCTGGTACGCTCATCTGGAACTATCGCAAACACGAATTCAGTGGAGAAAGAAAATGAAGAGTTTACGAAATTCATTGGTGTCTTGTAGAACGCATGCCCTGTAGCTTTCTTAGTGCTATTAGTAAGTTTCAACCGGCCATCTTTGGTAGTTGCCATTCCATCTACGTATAGATCTGCTTTTCTGAAGTCATAATGCACAAATTGATTACCATCTTGAGCTAACACCATAGAGATCACATGGACTGAAGCTAACATCCATAAGCTTAGCAATTGTATAGCTTTGGCCATCTGGAACAACCGCTAATTTTCTCCGGATGCTTGATTTTTACTTTGTAAACTCAGCTTTCTCTATATTTTGAGAATGTTTGTTTACTAACATAACTTACAGAAAATGTCAGCGCAGATGACGCAGAAGAATTAAGAACGAAATTATGAGTTGACCATAGGGAAATTTCCTTTCTTCTGACTTTGGTAATGACATCAGCTAACACTACTTCTAGTTGAATGGGTCCTGGTACACTCTGCTTATGATGTCTGATAGGCTGTAACTATTTGTCTACGACTCTTTGAGACAAACTGAAACCAATTCTGACCAATTCAAACAGGTGAATTTCTTCTTCTTTTTTTTCACTTCATATATTTCATAAGCTGAAAATTTTTTATTGGCAGATAAGTGTTTAGTTGCACTCAGATAAGTCTTATATAATTTAATTATATCTACTATTAACTTTGAAAACATATACAAACTAAAAAGTGAAGACATAATCCTAATGTTACAAGATCAAAGACCGTCTCATGTACAAAGTTTACAACTCAGTTATAAAATATACGACACTAAGTGAAAACAAAACTTTGATATAAATGAAAGAAGAAGTATGAATCCAAAAATGTCTTAAGCAGTAACAGCTAGCATTCTTGTGTTTCTGCTTTGGTAGTTTTTTACCTCATGTAGATCTCGAGCTCTTTCCCGTCAAACATATACATGTTTCATATTTTAACCAAACAACGGTAAGAAGACTGCAAATAGAGACCTACCCATAAGGACGGTCACTTTGACCAGGTCTTGATCAGATGAAAACGCCAACGGTTGACCAGTTTCAAGTTTCTATTGAAGATGTGATTCTATCACTTGACCTTGTAAACGTTTCTCTAGATTTCGTTGAACGTGGTTGCTCTTCTTCACTTGCTCGGTTGTAGGACATTACAGAATCAATACTAGCACTCCAATCCAAATCATTTTGGAATTTGAAATCACGGCTACTAACATATATTATCCAGTCTATACCGTATGGCTAAACTCACCAGAAGCAATCCTTTGTAAACAGCAAACAATTTGTCTCTGCTGTGGTCAACAAAAAGAATAAGAGGAAAAGACTAAATCAAGAGTATATGATCATACATCAACCTCTTTCTTGGTTCTTGGTTGCAGCAGCCTTTGTTTTTGGGGCCGATATCAACTCCATAACGCTGGAGGTAACACTGCTTGAATGGAGCAGCATACAACTGAACAGTGAACCTTTTTACAAGAGAGTGGGTACGGACAAGTTCATTGCTTCTTGATGCGTTGTAGCCAACATTTAAGATCCTAGTCTTACCGCACAAGTAGTTTCCTGTACCAAGCCTCACGGCACACCACATCACGTTCCCACCACTCACACTGATGTTATTACCTCACAATATTTGATTTAGCAGTTTTTGGACGTTTGAAGTTTAACTGAGATTATGTATCATAATTAGTATCCTCATTAATGAGATATTAATATCCCATAATCAAGCAATCACACTTAAGACACTAACTTATGATAATAACGAATTGTAAGGAATGGGATCTTATCCCATTAAGATATTATTATTTGTTATAACTATATGATTTGTGTAGCATAGCAAAAGTAGATTCTCAGACTGTCATATATAATGTATGTATAACCTTTTGAGAAAGACAACACAATAACACAAAATATGATTTGATATTTGTGTTCTTATCACTCCTCATTCTGTTTTGAGCATTCCAGGCTGAGAGGGAAAGATTGGAAGCTGAGAGGGAAAGATTGGAACGAGAGGCCTTGGGAGCTCTAGCTCTCGACCAGCGCACGATCTTTTAAGCATTGTCTTCCTTTTCTTGCGAATGGGGTTTTGCTTTTTAAGCACAAATCCCCAAATTGGTATTTTGGTATCCTGAACAAACCTGAAACCAATCTCCTCTGATGGCTTGAATAAAATCGTTGAGACAACCAAAGTAACTTTTTCACCTACAGCATTTAAGTTGCTTGTGGTTCCGTGAATCTGCATATTTTTGGTTCTTTATAGACCAACCTTGCTGCTAATGAACTCAGGCCATGCTACTGTTACATTTAGTTTCGTTGTTCCGTATATTTTTGGTTAGTGACTGAATTATGCTTATGCATACACGAAGTTGTAACTTATATCATTCTGGCTTATAGAGTGCACTTGTTATTTGTACCTACAAATTTGAGTAGTCAATCTTGGTAAATAAGACAACAGGATTCAATTTTGTACGTACTATAACGAGAAGTATGTTGTCAACTTTTAATATCTTCATATATGTTTCTATATATAACGAAAAATCAAATAAAACAGACGAAAGCATAGATATAGTTTCCTTAAATGATACATTTCACAAGGCTTCTTGTTCCTCCTCCTCTTCCAACTGTCTTGAAAATTTCGTAGGCAAGGCAACAGTTGAAGTTGACAAGCGAGCAGCTGGATAAGTTCGATTTATTTCTAAGCCTAAACACACGGAGAAAATCATTTACGCTAACATATGAATCTCTTTACCTCTCTCGGTTTACAAGCTTGAAATATTGTAACCTTAACTTTTTAACAACTAATCACAGGTTTTGGCCTGTGCAACAGAGAATTTCCACAATGTACATGCCACAAACTACAAGAATGAACAGTTTCGCATGGATGGTGGTTATAAGAGAAATCCTGAGAATCAGACCTACGTAACACACTGCTGAAAGAGCAAAAGACTATTGTCCAAGTATTCGACACAGCTTAATAGTCTTTCAGGTATAGCACATGTTACCCTGAAGAAAAACTTTCTGTATAAGTGCACATAGTACTTACCGATCATCCGTAAACTTATCCAACCAGACAGTGACTGTTTCTCCTTATGACAGGAACAGATCAAAAAGCCTGTGAACAGAGTGAATCCAACAATACCTGCAACAGATTAGTTATAAATAGCCAAAACAAAAAAAACACAGCACAATTTAACTTATGTTTTGAGCCCAATGCATCAGAGTAAGATCTCTAGAAGCAAGCAACCAAGATCTGCAGGCCCCCGACAGAGCTACCCTGTTCCTGAAAAATGTAGGGGAAATTCAATAATCCAACCAATAATGAAGAAAATACAAATGACTCAATCTTATCCAGAAGATTAAGCACAAGAATCTAAATTATAAATGAATAAAAGACAACTTCATAACAACACAATCCTCCAAAACAGGACTTATCTTAGAGCATAGAGACTGTAACTTTTCTTAAATTTCATTATCCAGAAATTACAACAAAGGAAAATTTAAGCTAACTATAAGAGGAAAAACTTCACAATAAGGGTTGGAGTTTCCATACATACTTTTTTCCATTCTGCTGTCTATACAATCATTTATAAGAACCCTCTTGGAAAAGAAAAATATGTAACAGTTGATTCCACATTGCATGGAAGTGTGGCCAATACCTGAAGATAAAACTGTTAAGTATCAAAAAAGAAGAGAACAAATCTTGATTGATACTAACAAAATTTACTATGTGTTGTACCAACAGACTTTAGATTTCTTATCTCCATCAAATGTTCATCATTTGATATATTCAGAGAAAGTCGGAGATCGGTTAGTGATGCTTCCTGATTCCAATCCAAGGGCCCGGAAGCAAATAACCTCCCCAGTGTATTCCTGTATGTGTATAGTTCAGGCCTACATGACCTCCTCACTGCTCTACCATCTTCTTCATCTCTGCAACCTTTTGAAGATTCTGCATCACGACTACAAGAGTCGGCGTATTGACTAGAAGAACGATCTAGAAAAGAAGTTGACGTATCACTCTCACCATATCTAATAGGGCTACAACTACCAACCGAGCATGCATCAGTATCATAACAACCATTAGACACTGAGCTTCCTGTACCAACAACACATTCACTAAACCTTTTTGATCTTACCCTGACCATTTGACGAAAACCCTTGTTAACAGAAAACACTCCCTCCATCAATCGCATCTTTTTAGGACTTCCCGTGAATGATTCAGCAGACTCATACCAATCACAAGGTGAAGGTCTCTTCAACATTCTTATAGAAACAACACTAGTCTCATGTGGCTTCACATTCTGGTTTACATCACATCCAGTCAGCGTCGAGGACTTCACAGAACAAGATACCTGCAAGATAATGATTATAAAACTCCATTAGCACTCATTAACACAGAACCATTATAAAGACAAACAACAAAAGTTAAAAACAAAACTTACCTTTCCAATCATAACCCATCTTTCATCTTGCCAACATTGTCGAGCCCTAAGGTTAACTTTATGAACAGTAAGTTCAACTGCAGCACCAAGTAACCGAACCACATAATATCTTCCAGACAACTCCTCAAGAACCGTAGCAGTTTTCCAAGAAACGTCATCAAGAACCTCAACTAGCTCACCAGCTTCCCATCTGTCTACATCAATTTGCGGAGGACACGGCCTGATTATCTTCCTTGCAACTCTCTCCTCCAACCACTCATCCTTTGCAAGTCCAAACGAGTAGTATCTAACACTATACGTATGACCATTACCAGATAGAATCTCAGCTGTTCTCCACGCACCATAAGGTGCCTCTTTGAGACTTAAAACCTCAACTCTGCTTCCTTTTCTGAATCTCATCTGCACACAAAAAAAATATATATATAATAAAGACATAAATTCGAAGAAAATAACACACCATTATTATTATTATTATTACTACAATAAATCTGTAACAAAAGTGATATAACAGAACATAACAAGATGAGTCCAAGTTCGTGTCGGAAGATTAAGAAAACGTTAAAATCAATAAACTAACTATGGAAGATAGAAGCTTTCGTGGTGATCAAGGGTGTTAGGCAGAAGTATTAATACAGTGGAGAAGAAGAAGGATTTTTACCTTTGGGAAGATTGAGGAAAGTTTGATCACTGTGAGAATTGGAGGAATGACTCTAGATTTTCTGGGGGATTGTGAACGAATTTAACGGAAGGTGAGTGAATTTGGGGATTTAGGGTTTTCACGTTTATGTGATGAAAAATATACAAACGAAACTTGGCGTAATGAGAGGTTAGCAAATTTATATAATTTAAAACTTTTTTAATTTTATATTTTAATATTTTAATTAAAATCTATAAGTCAGAATTCAGAAATACTGTAGTATTTACTTCTTAACAAATTAATTAGGGAAATTAGTGTAAGTATGGGAAAATCTGTTTTTTTGTATTGTAATTTTCATTTTTCAATGACGATTTTTTTTTTCTTTCTCTAAAAGTAGTACATGTCCGACATTTTGTTTTCTATTTTTTCAACTGTCTTTTTTTTTTTTTTTTGATTGTGAAAATATTTGGATTGAACAATATTGATGATTAATTTGTTTTTAGGTTTTTTAATAAGTCCTAAAACATTTTTTTTTAACACTAGTAAATTTAATATCATATAAAGAAAATTATAATACCGGAAGAAAATAAAGTCTAAATCCGAGAGAAATACGAAAGTCAAAACTCGAGAATTATATAGGAATTTAAAGTCGAAATGATCAAAAATTATTTGGAGCCAAGCAGAAACTTAAGATTCAACCTAAACCGTTCTATTACAAACTAAATGAATATGAAAACAGCCAAAAAACACTAAATTAATACCAAAAAGCCTAACTATATAAACCTAAAAAGAAACAATATATGTCCAGTCTACTAACGAGAGAAAGAATACTAAGAGGTAACAAAGTATACCGAGCTTCAGACACACCGTCAAATAGATAAGAAACCAATTTCTTCAAACATAACCAAAGGAGAAAAAACACTGCAAGAGCCAAACCTTGTTCTTTAGATAGACATACAGAGCTATTGAAAGAGCGAAGCAAGGACATAAGACGTGACCGGCGACGATGGCGGCAGATCGGGATTTCCAGCACTTGACACCATAAAACCTTCTAGCATGAACAGGCATGGAAGAGCACCAACTGACCCTTTAAAGAAGCCACTACTTCACCGAAAAGAATGAGTTTCAGAATACCACAAGGATCTGAGGTAGAAAAATTCCAAAACCTGCAGAAAAAAACATAGGTCTACAAAAATATCGGACGAAATCGGTTCTAGATTGAAATAGGAAACAAAAACTAAATAAAAGACACAACACCGGAACTAGAAAGTTACCGGACTTTGGCCGGGAAAAACCAGCGGCTGTATTCTGAAGAGAGAGAATTGAGAGTCTAGAGAATTATTTTTAGGGCGAACTCCGTTCAGTCAAAGAGAGAAAAAATGCTGCTTACAACGTGGTCTTATCTGGTCAAATGAAAAAATGTTTAGATAATTTATATTTGATAAAAATTGATTCATAACCTAGATTAATATGGTAAAAATTAATAAACCATCATTACTTGGTTATTTGATAAGGTTTTATTTGGTAAATTATTACCTTTTGCAAGTTTTATCTACCGAGAATAAAATTTTTACGATCTTTTACGAATTTTCTCTTTTGATATTCTATGTTTTTAACATCCAAAAAAATAAATATCCTTAGCTATATATCTATTTAAACATTTATGTCGTTTTTTAGCTTTCTACAAATCATGAAAACTTATAGACCAGTTTCATGTTGCAATGCAAAAATTATAAACCTTTATAGACCAATTTTATACTGCAGTATATTAAATAAAATACTGTCGAAGATTCTTGCCAACAGGTTAAAGAGTTTGCATCCGGAGATCATTTCTCCAAATCAGTCAACTTTTGTAAAAGATCGTTTGCTAATGAAGAGTGTCATTTAGGCATCTGAGTTGGTGAAAAATTACCATAAAAAAGAGATCTCACCCTATGCACCATGAAAATAGATATATCAAAAGCTTTGATTCGGTTCAATGGCATTTCCTATTAAACATGCTACAAGCTCTAAGCTTCCAAAAGATATATTCATTGGATTTAACTATGCATCACGACAACTTCCTTTTCGGTCCAAGTTAATGGGTAGTTAGCAGGCTTTTTCAGAAGTAAGTGTGGGCTAAGACAAGAATGTTCACTCTTATCTTATCTTTTTATCCTGAATGAAAGTCCTATCCCATCTAATAAATTAAGGGCAGTGAAAAGTCGTTTTGCCTATAACCCTGGTTGGCAGAACCTACTCTAACGCTTTTATGTTCTGCAGATGATATCATGGTCTTCGCCAAAGGAACCTAGAGATCAATTGAAGGATGAAATTTGATATTCAATGAGTTTGTGAGATAATCGAGATTGAATATAAATCTTGAAAAGTCAACCATATATATGGTAGGAATACCAAATAATATGCAAGATACTGTATTATTTGTTTGAATTTGGGAAACTTCCAGCTTGTTATTTGGAGCTATCACAAAAGCAATCATAACTCAAGACTATTTACCGTTAGTCAAAAAATTAAGAGCCACAATCAGCGCATGGACTAACCGGTACTTATTATATGCGGGAAGACTGCAGCTACCTAAATCTGTTATGATGAGCACTATGAACTTCTGGTCGTCAGATTTTAAATTTCTATTGAGTATATTTACTCTACTTTCCTCTAGAGTGAACTGGATCTGAAGATGCACAAAACAAAAATAGCATGATTAGATATTTGTCAACCAAAAAGTAAAGATGGTCATGATTACGATCTTTAAAGAGATGATTATTGTATGAGATCTCAAGATAATCTGGATAATACTTGTTGCATGATCTTCCCTATGGATGTAACATTCCTGATTTGGTCTAAGTCAAAGTTAACTTTATCAGTCGTGCAACAATCAAACAAGAAATTGCACGACCAATAACCAAAGATGTTACAATGTGTACACAAAACATACATTCAGAGGTTTTCAAAACACATATGATTCCATCGACCAACCGTCGGTGCACACATATCCTATCAAAGATGGTTCAAAGCTTTTCAACCCGAGACATACTCCGATAGTTAGTTCATCCAAATTAGCACCTTATGAAAAATTAAGTATTTCACAAACTAGTTTTTTCATATAATACCTAAGTTGCACGTGTAACTGAAAGATACATATTGATCTAGGTGGGAGTTCAACACCTAAAATATTATCATACATACTAAACATATACTTGCATTTGCAAAAGGTATAACATCCCACCAGCTTTGTCTAAGCTCTTTTAGCCCATACAGTTTCTCACTAATGGCAACCTTCATAATTAATCATTTCATTTGTTTTATTTATTCCACCACCTGATTTGGATCCTTTGTGTAGTGCCCTTCTTTCGAGAGCGTGTTCTTTGCTATAACTCCCATAGATCATGCATCCTTTCAATCTTTCTTCTCATCCACTTGTATAATGAAAATCTTCATTATTATAAGATTTTTCTAATGACCATTTCCTTTTAAATAATGTTTTCCTTCATTTCTTTCACTATTTTACCTTACTTGAGTTTTTTGCATAGTGGCTTTGAATTGAATGTTTCTCTAGACTTAAGTTATAATTCATTGGATATCTTTAGGAAGAAGACAATTCTTCATTCAAAAGCTTAACAAGAGCTTAACACATCCTTTTTATCTCCATGACTATATTATCTTGTTTTTAATTTTCCCTTAGCTCTCTTTTAAGTATTATGATATCTAATAATATTTTCTCAATTTATTACTCATTTAATAATTAATATATTTCAAGATTCAAGTAAAGGTCATGACCAATAGCTCATACCTCTACTATTTTCAATCATCAAGGTTTCTTTGGAAACATTCTTGTGTTGGATGGATAATGTCTTCTTCTTTTACACCCAACATCACTCATATGCAGCTATCCACCATCTGACCATATGTGTGCTCTCAATTTTCCTTGGCAGAATGGGAACTTACTCTCTGTTCCCTATTCCAAATATGATTTACTAATCTTTATTACTTCTAAGTTGTTCCTATTTCATTTGAGTCTTCTAATTTTTTTTTTTTTGCACTAATCCATCTTCATTCCTAAGTATTCTTAAGACTTTAATAAGAACTCTATAACGGTGTATTTCATTTTTAAAATATTGAATAGCCACTACATTTTCATAGAGACTTTCAGTTCGGTGGGAATACGAACATGACTTCTAATTTAAATATGAGTGCCTCCACAACTTCTGCCAATGGTGTGATTTTCTCACTCATGAAAAAAGGATTGTTTAGTTCGCTTTGATGGTGATGATGACGCATTTGATGATGGAGGTGATGGTGATTACATTGACCCGGTCCCTGATGCATCTAGCAATTTGGTTCAACCGTGTAAGATTTAACTCTCAAAAATTTCACCACACGAATATCCAAACTCCAAAGCCCCATGTATTCTGAGAACGTTTACCGATATTTTCTACACACAAAATTGTACTCCATAAGCTTTCTCTTAACAAATACTAAAAGTTCATATAAGTATTCTAGTGACGCAAACATCTCAACAATGCTTATACAGTCATCCATAGTAGAGACTATTTCTCTACCATGAAGGACTATATAAGCATTGTTGGAATCCCTACCATACTCTTTGAACCATTTAACATCTCTATACCTAGCAATACACATGCATTACTCTTCTAAAACATTTATCATTAAATTTGTTTTCTTGGTCATTCTTTTTATTCACGATACACATAAAAATTACCACAAATATATTCATTGATTTATTTGGTGGTGAATATATTCACCATTATTTTTTCATTAGACATGGTTAATCCTTAAAATGCTATAACTGTTGGAGTAATGGTATGTACAGTATAGTATTGATATATATATATTTACTACTTTTTAATTGTTGTATAATTTTTGGTCATAAATAATAATGCGTGGATATTTCATATGATAATATGCTCAACAATAGATGTGGTTTGTAGAGCCAAATTTATTGAACCTAATATGTATATTTACTTCTAACAACCTAATAATGCTAATTAGTAATGAATGTGTGATAAAAACATTAAATTAGTAATAAACATATTTTGATCTACTAATTAATAATTTGATATTTAATATAAGATTTCGGGGTGTTCTTTAATATTTTTATTATTGTAAATTCCACTAAACTGACTTTGATAATTTTGTATGTTAAATAAAAAAGAAATCTAATGTTCATTTAATATAAATATATTTGTTCATTGTAGATATCTCTATAAAATTATTTAATAAATCATTTTTATAAGTTTTAAAATCATATTAATTTTCATTATCGTCAATTACGAAGATATCATGTAATATTTTTTTGGGATGTTTATCCTCTGATTAGCTGACCATTGTCCAATGTTTTTTAATTGAAACAGATCTGTGTGCTGAATTTTTTCATATTATTTTTAATGAACTAAAATTATTATATTTAGTTATTATGATTAATATTTTAATTTTAATTTTTTATTTTTAAATAATCTCTATTATTTTATATTAAAAAGTATGAAAATATAAAAAGACATTTTTATGTAAGTTTTTTCAAAAGATACACTTTCAAGATATGATAGACATTTTCAACTGATACATTCTTCTTCTTCTATTTTGTTTAAGTCAAAGTTTTTTTAAAATTTTCAAAATCATTCACCAAAAAAGAAATTTACCAGTAAAAAAAACTTATACTCCTTCTTTCTAACTTAATTTTTTTTAAAAAAATGTTCACTTGTGAAAGATAGTTCTCTCTACTGTGTTTACACACACAAAATGAGAAATCTTTTTTTTTTTTAAATCATGTTTATCATTTTGTATTTTTATAAATCAATACAATTTTTTTTACATTCAATTTTATCATTTATCTTTATCACATAGTGGATTTATCTACGCTAATTATAAATAAAATCTTGAAATACTGATCATACGCAATATATCTTATATCTCAAAGAAAAATAAAATCAAAATCAGTTTACGTTGAAGAGGTCGGAAATTTTGGAAGATATATTTCCCGAGTTTCTAGTTACATTCATGTTAATGGTTGCATCACTTTTATTCATAGTTTATAGGAGATCTTTTATGCGCTTTTCAACTAATTGATATGTGATTTATGACAAAAAAATGTATAGTAATTAAAAAATAAGAAATGTATATCAATACTATACCAGTGCCGGCCCTGGAAGGAAGCCCAGTAAGCAAAAGCTTCCAGCCTTCAAATTAATAAATAAATGTCGGCCCCAATTCCCATAAGCTGCCTTTGGTATAGTGGTATGGGAAGACTGTAATATCCCCACCACTACACGGGTCAATCCAAGGCTGTGGCTTTTTTTTTTTTTTTTTACCAAACGAGAGTTTTTTTTTAAATTAGGAATATTACCTTTTTCATTAGCAAAATCGTTTGGTCATTAAATGTTGTTATTCTAAATCTTATTTCGTTTACACTTTTTTTAAAAGTAATTAAAGAAACACTAAATAGTTAAAAATGAAAAAAAGCAAAAAAAGCAACAAAAAAAAAAAAAGGAAATAAACCAAAAAACTTACCCATCGTATGTCATCTTCCTTGTCTTATTAATACCCTTAGTTTTAGCTGTTTATCAATTCAACTTTCTCGTTGAAAAAAAAAAAAAATCAATTCAACTTTCTCTTATTTATTACTTACTCTAATTTTGGCTCAAAAACTTTTGGTCAGCATCAATTCGGGTTTGTTTATCAACCAAATATTATCTAAATCCTTCACAATCCAAAACTTAATATATTGTTAATTAACTTTTTGATTAAGTCAGAGTTGTGTAATTGAGTTATGTGGATATTAGCCAATATGTTTTGAATTCTCCACCAAACGTATGAATCATAGGATTATAATTAAATCATTTAAAAATTGAATTACTCAAATTTAACTTTTGTTTTTAAAATTTAGCTTTAAACAAAAATATTTTGTATATTAATATTTGTAGGATAATACATCTATTTATGACTTTTTTTTTTTTAATTGTAGTCCAATGTCTTCAAATCGAATAAGAAATGTAATGGGAGGCGCAGAAAAAGTAAGAAAAAGAAAAAGACAAGAAGAATTAACAAAATCGATGGCTGGCTCCATGTTGAAGTTTGTAAAAAAATCTGAATCTTCTAAAACTGATGAATCTTTAGAAGAAGAGATCAATAAAAACAGCGAAGAAGCTGGTGGTTTAGAAGATGATCAAGCTGAAAGCAGTGGTGAACATGGCATTGAGCATGAGTGTGACGAGAATGAGAATAAGGATGAGAATGAAGAGGATAAAGCAGATGATGTTAAAGAATATCAAATAGATAGAGATACAAATGATCCTGGAAATTGGGGAAGAGTTGATAACATAATGAGAGATTTTATGGTTGAAAAAGGTTCAATGGCAAGACCTCCTATTGATTATCATTTTCCAAGAGATTATATAGGTAGATGTTTTTCTCATTCGTCTTATACAAGAGAAATAAGGAATAGAGAGAAGCAAGATAGGCGGTGGTTACTTTACTCAAAAGTAAAAGACAAAATATTTTGTTTTTGCTGTAAGTTATTTACACAAGGCAAACATACAAATCTGTTGGCAACTATTGGATCCGATGACTGGAGAAATGTCTCAAAAATGCTCAAGGAACATGAAAAATGTCATAAGCATATCACATGTATGATTCAGTGGATGGAGTTGGAAGTGAGATTAAAAAAGAATCAGACAATTGATAAGCATATTCAAGAAGAAATCAATAAAGAGAAAAAACATTGGAGAGATGTGTTATTGAGGATAATTGCATTGGTAAAGGGTCTTGTTAAGCAAAATATTGCATTTCGTGGAAGTAGTGATAAGGTTCATGAAGATGGTAATGGGAATTTCTTAGGCGTGATTGAGGTATTTGCAGATTTTGATCTAGTAATGAAAGAACACATTAGACGAATTGATAAGCGTGAAACTCGTTATCATTATCTGAGTCACACGATTCAAAATGAGTTGATAGAGATGCTTGGGAATGAGATAAAACAGATGATCTTAAAGAAGATTCGATGTGCAAAATATTTTTCAGTTATTCTTGACACCACTCCTGATATCAGTCATCGAGAACAAATGTCCCTAGTTATCCGATGTGTGGATATTTCTGAGACTTCACCAAAGATTGAAGAATTTTTCTTGACATTCTTGGAAGTTAAAGACAAAACAGGAGAAGGGCTTTTTGATACACTTCAAGATACATTGCGTAAGCTTGGATTGAGTATGGATGACATTAGAGGCCAAGGTTATGATAATGGGTCAAACATGAAAGGGAAAAATAAAGGAGTACAAAAGAGGTTACTTGAAGTTAATCCCAGAGCTGTTTATACACCATGTGGTTGTCATAGTTTGAATCTCGTTCTTTCAGATATCGCTTCCTCATCATCGATTGCAGTCTCATTTTTTGGAATTATTCAGCGCATCTACTGTTTGTTTGCCTCTTCTACAAATAACTGTGAAATTTTCAGAAAGATTGTGAATGGTATTACACTAAAACCATTGTCACAAACTCGTTGGGAAAGCCGCATCAAAAGCGTTAAAGCAATTCGATTTCAGGCTCTAAAAGTACGAGAGGCCTTGTTTTACTTGGCTGAAAACAGTGAAAATCCAGGAACAAGAAGTGATGCTGAGTCTCTTGCAGTGAGTGAAATCTATGGAATTGGAAGCTTTGAGTTTTTGTTTGGAATGATTATTTGGTATGAGCTTTTGTTTACTGTTAATAAAGTAAGTAAAATCCTACAATCAGAAGACATGGATATTGGTATTGCTATTGCTCAAGTGAAAGGTCTTATCTCATTTTTTAAAGAGTATAGAGAAACCGGTTTCCAAGCAGCAAAAGTAGAAGCTGAACGAATTGCAATTGAGATGGAAATTGATCCTGCATTCTCTGTAAAAGAAAAACGATTTATCAAAAAGAAACGATACCATGATGAAGAGCCGGAAAAAGATGAAGGAGATGTGATATTTACAGCAGAAGAAAATTTCAGGATTAATTATTTTATCAAAATTGTGGATCAAGGTTTGGTTTCTTTTGAGGCAAGGTTTAATCAACTCCAAAGTTATGAAAAGACTTTTGGATTTTTATTTGATTTGAAGAAGCTGAAGTAACAAAGGATGATGAATTGATGGTTTCTTGTACCAACCTTGAAGTTTTTCTTAAGCATGGTAATCATTCTAATCTTGATGGTAATGAATTATTTTTGGAGTTGAAGCTTTTAAGAGGGAGTTTACCAGAAGATATTCAGAAGGTTATCGAGCTACTGGATTTTCTTAAAAAGGTGGAAACTTGTTATCCAAATACATGGACTGCATACCGTATAATGATGACAATTCCAGTTTCTGTTGCCTCTGCAGAAAGAAGTTTTTCCAAGTTAAAACTCATAAAATCCTATCTGTGATCGAGTATGTCGCAAGAGAGATTAAATGGTTTAGCGATCGTATCAATTGAAATGTGCATGGCTGAAAAATTAGATTACACAGATTTGATGAATGAATTTGCAAGTAAAAATGCAAGAAGAACTATTTTTCAAGAATAATGTATTTATTTTTTATTTTAGAATATTTATAATTTTTTTAATACTATATGATTTTTTATTATATTTGAAATATTTTTTTATTAAATATATATAGCAGCCATTTTTTTTTTTCGCTTCCAGTCTGTTAAAACTCAGAACCAGTGCTGACTATATATATCAGTATTCCACTAGATATAGCATTTTTTTTATTGAATATCAATTATACATTAAACTAAAGTGATGAATTAAATTAAAAGAAGAGAAAAAAGTAACCATGTTGACACGTGATTAATAATAGAATTACATAATAATAAATCTGAACTATTAATTTATTATTAGTGATTAGAAACTATATGATTAAGATTGAAACATTATCTCTTATATATATCTGACTATCTCGCTTTTATCTTTATAGGATCTAAGCAAAAACGATTTCTTCTTCATCTAGAATCATTTAATTTCTAACATAGTGGAAAGGTCAACTGTTTATTTTTTTACATATTTTTTCATCAGAAATATTCAATTTCAAACTTAATCACTCAGTCAGAGTTAATGTACTTGATTAAAAAAAAGTTTTGGCATTGATACAAAATTTGAATGGTTATTTATTGAGCAAAAAAAAAATTGGGAAAAATTTCAACAGAAATTCATGGAGTAACAGTAAAGATTTGGTGATGGGGTCGAAGACTCTTACCGAATTACTGATTGAGCATTAAATCTCGAGAATGAAAGTATTTCTAAAAGATATTGACCATGGTCCACGTCAATGCGGACAACAACAACTGATATTTGGTTAATTGAAAAACACACATTCGACCTATTCAAAAGTGTTACATACTTCATGGCTCTCCTCCTGGCTACAAGAGCAATTCCTACTCTGGATATCAATCTAATTCCTGGAATACACAAAGAATACAATCTTCTCAGTTGCAGTCCAAGATGTCTCAGCCTTCTCAGTCCTTTCCTTTCACCAGGAAAATTCAGTTGTCAATGTATATTCTGAGATTGATGGCTCTTACCCGACTGTTTATCCTCTTGATGTTCCTCATATCACTAGTAGATGATCGAATTTGAATCTTAAGGACTTTACATGAGAGCAGATTCAACAGTTGATTACTCAATTTAATTCTGAGTTCAGTGTTCCTTCTGCATCTTCTCAGCCGGTTGTTTCTACTTCTACATCATCTATTAGTGGTCAGGGTTGATTCGCACATTAGATTGTTCTGCTCATTTCTTTCCACTTATTGTTTTCTTCAGAATCTTTCATAGGGCTTGATGATTGGAAAATGTGATGTCTATCATAATCTTTACATCTTACAGACTACTTCTACCAAATCATTACCTCATGCTCCTTCGGTTTTAGCTGATGGGAATCTTTGGCATCAACCCCTTGGGCATCTTTCTCAAGCTGTTTTTCAAACTATAAAACCTACTTTACCTTCTTTTTAGTCTATTTCTTCTGATTTGTCACATTGTAACATTTGATCTTTAGCAAAGCAAAAACGATTAACTTATGTTTCTCAGAAAAATTTAGCATAGAAACCGTTTGAGTTCGTTCATTTGGACATCTGGAGTCCTTTTAGTGTTGAATCTGTAGAGGGTTATAGATATTTATTAACTTTGGTTGGTTATACATGTTAAGAAATAAAGGAGATGTTTCCTGTATATTTTCATTTGATTCGCCTGATGCTTCTCAACAAAATGTAATGGAGCAGGCATTGGTAAAATCATATTAGGAAACACCACCTCTGCGTATTACACTGCCTCATATGGTTTAAAACACGCTTCCCGACCATGGTATAAGCGTATCTCATCTGTCATTCTGGGAGCTAATTTCATTCAGTCGCCTGCTGATAATACTCTCTTTATTCGAGACACACCAACTTCGTACATTGCAGTCCTAGTTTATGTTGATGATTGCTAGTAATAATGAAGATGCTGTTACAGCTTTCAAGGCGCATCTACA
Source organism: Sisymbrium altissimum (assembly GCA_900406495.1). NCBI lineage: Eukaryota > Viridiplantae > Streptophyta > Magnoliopsida > Brassicales > Brassicaceae > Sisymbrium > Sisymbrium altissimum. Next base: position 63,847 of record OVBI01000292.1, on the reverse strand, counting down.
CTATAAGTTTTAGATTAAGGACCTTGGACCAGCTCGATTCTTCTTGAGATTAGAGATAACTAGTTCATATACTGGAATATCAGTTTATCAGCGTAAATATGCCTTAGTTTTTTTTGCATGATACAAGAGCTTGATTGGCTGCAAACCTAGAACTGTTCCTATGAATCCAACTATACATCTTACTAAGGATTTTGGAACTACTCTGCCTCAGCCTACACAATACAGAGAATTGATTGGTCGTCTCATGTATCTCAATATCACGCATCCTGGATTACCTTTGCCGTTCATCAGTTTAGTCAGTTTCTTTCTGCTCCCACCGATATTCACCTTCAAGCTGCTCACAAGGTATTGCGTTATATCAAGAACAATCTTGAACTAATACTGAGATTTGTCTAAATGAGTTTGCTGATGCTAATTGGACGACATGCAAAGATACCAGACGGTCAGGTTTTATGGAAGTCAAAGAAACAGTTTGTTGTTAGTAGAAACAGTACCGAGGCAGAGTATAGAGTCTCGCTTTTGCTACTTGTGAGCTGATATGGTTACAGCAATTTCTCAAGGACTTTCGTGTTACTGCTACTTCTCCGGTCAAACTGTTCTGCGACAACAAATCCGCAATTAATATTACTCAAAACCCGGTCTTCCATGAATGCATGAAGCATATTGACACTAACTGTCATATGGTTTGGGATCAGCCCAAAGCTAGAAAGCTTTTCGTGCTTCATGTGTCTATTGGTAATCAACTTGCGGAGCTTCTCACCATAGCTTTACATCCATCTCCATTATATTCTCTTTTGAAGCGAATGTTGATTTCAAGTCTTTATCTTCCTGACGATGATAACATAACGACTTGAGAGAGATTTATTAGAGTACCTGGGTTGAGTTGGTTAGATTCGGTTATTAGAATGGAGAATGGTTCAATAACCGGTTTATTATACGGTTACATGCTTGTGTATATAGGACTAATGTATAGATTAACAAAGTTTATACAATTTTCTTTTCAATCATCTTCTTCTTCGAGCTTACACACTCTCTCTCTCTCATCTTCATTCTCAAGCTTCATTCAGTAACATGATCTAGTTAAAGTTCTTAAATCAAGAACCGTTAACCTAAATTCCAAAAATATTAATAACTACTATTTTCATGTTTGGACAAAATTGCCTTTAGACAGTCACAGAGGTCCCAGATTTCTTTTTGTACATGAATATTCTTAATGCCAATTGATGATTATATTACAGCTAAAATCTGTACACAATTTTTCACCTATTTTTTATTTTCGCATTCATCTATAAAAACCTTTAAATCTTTATTCCGCACAAGACAAGCCGGCACTCTAAGTTATTTCTATAACTACAAGTCTACAACATACCTGTGCATTCAACCATAATAACAAGGTAAGACAATTTAAATGTGACAGCTATCATTATAAGAATTAATCTCTCTTACATTTTTAATTTGACAACATGAAAGGCCACAAACATGTCGATGATATTACACAGAATAACAAGTATATAGCATTCACGAGATAGCTGATCATAACCTGAACGCAAACAGAAACTGAGATTGATCTATGACAAGAGTATGGTAGAAAGTCGCTGCTTATGATGCAAACTTGTCTATGTTGTCCTCTAACACAGACATTATGAAACTGTGTTTCTAAGAATCAGACATACAAAAGAAGAGAGCGAAAAGCTTTTCAACGCAAACACTATGGAGAACATACCTCAAGGTTATTCATTAATTCACCAATAGTTTTTGCAGCTGCATCTCCCATCTTTCATATGGTGGAATCTCTTTGTATCTCGCGTGATCACTGTTCTACCAACTATATCTGCCATAATCGTCAAGGCGTTATGACAATCAACACAGACACGAATGTTTTTTAAGATAGTGAACGGATTACGAGGTGCAGAGTTGAGAAGAGCACGAGCAAAAGCTGTCCTCTCGCTATGACCAAAGAGTGAAGCCTCTTTAGTCTCTTCGTCTAGATCCTGAATGCAAGATTTTGTTTCACAAACATATCCCCTTTCTACCATATGCTTCTTTAAATTTTTCAAAAGCTGGAAAAGTTCATCGTTCTCAGGTAGATTGGTATCCCCTGCCTTATAGTTCTGCTTATTAGTTCCAATTCCTTGAAGAGCATGAATCCCTGATCTTTTCTTCAGACTAGCTTTCTCAAGATCTGATGCCTTAACCGGTACATAACCCTCCCTTGACTGTTTGTTCAATCGTGTAGGATCTAACTCCTCAACAATCTCAGCACAATGATCCCCGAGCTCTAAATCACCATGTACTCTAGAAAGGTTCATCAATGTTTCCCACACATCAACATTTGGCTCTATGGGCATTCTCTCAACAAATGCTAACGCCTCATCTAGTAATCCTGGTAAAGCAAACATTTCAACGATGCTTACATAGTCCTCCATGGTAGGGAAGATGCCATAGTCTTTAGACATTGACATAAAGTGCAATAATCCTTCATCGACATCACCTAGCAAACCACATGTATAGAATACTCCTCTGAAAAGTTGACTGTTAGGTTTGTTTCCTTCGTTTTTAAAACGAGTAAACATATCAATAGCATCTTCTCCTAGTCCATTCTTTGCTAAACATCTTATTATAATGCACCAAGTCTCTAGATTCTTCTCAGGCATTTCCTCAAAAACACTCGCTGCTTCATTCATCAACCCACAGTTGGAGTACATCTCTATCAATAAATGATACGAACTCACATCTAAACCGCAACCTAAAGAACTAATCTTCCCGTGAACAACCTTAGCTTCTTGTAAAGCCTCTGCTTCCCCACAAAGCTTTGCTAATCGTAAAAGCCTAGTTAAATCCACAACATGATTCAAACTAGCCAACGTATCCGTAGTACACAAAGCCTTTTTAACATTTTCTTGTCTGCAAAATGCATCAAATTCCTCAATCAAAACATCAGTGTAATATTTTATATAGTTTGCATCTGAAGAGTAAACCCAAGCTCTAATCTTTCTCTGAACAGAAACCTTTGCTTCTATAAATGAATCATCTTCTCCACATAGCTGTGATAACCGTAAAAGCCTAACTAAATCCAAAACATGACCCCTCTCCTCCAATGATTCCATAGTACTTAAAGCCATTTTCAGATACTGAATCCCTTGTCTACAATACGCATCAAAATCCTCAATCAACTTGTCAACACTCTTATAACTATTACCTGACTGCCAAGACGATCCACCTTTCCCATACTCAGAGTTTGACCACTGACTTGGACTCTTCCATTTGCTGTCGGAACTAACGTTTTGAGATTGGGCCTGCCATTTAGACACAGACACACTAGAACTCCAACACTGACTTTGTGTCTGAACAACAACACTTCCACTAACTACCCCAAAGCTCCCAGAATTAATGTTTTGAGATTGGGCTTGTAAATTAGACAAACTAGGAGTCGAACCCCAACTCTGACTCCCTGTCTGAACAACAACACTTCCACTAACTTCACCAAAGCTGCCAGTTCGGTTCTTGCTTCCTTCATTTCCATTAAACCCAGCTATAGGGTTTACATGAGATGATGAATCATTGCTTTGATGTTCATTAGAGTTTCCAAAATCTAACCTTTCAACCGCCGTGCAGAGATTCTTGAGAGGTTTATTGAACATTTTAGACGAAGAGCGACATTCGTCTGGTAAGGAGAGAAAGTGATTTGCTCTGTTAAACAACTTTAGCTTCCTATACGTCATCAGGCGAAATCTTAGCTTCGCCGACGGCGAATCTAAGACGGTGGGGGAAATTGTGCGGTGTTTATTGCTTTGACGGCGAACGTAAGTTTCGGAGACGGAAATGATACGATCGGAGATTACTCATTTGGGCCTATGTTGGGCCTATGGGCTGGGGATTTAATTGGATATAAATTTTAGTTGTGGGAAAAGGAGATTTTGTATTTCGACGGAAAAATTGTTTTGATATAAAATAGATATTTATTTTCAGTTTTGGTAGAAAAACCAGATTTTGTGGTATCTATGAGAAATAAGATTTTGTGTGGTATCTGCAAGAAATAAGATTTTGAGGTTTGATAAGAAAAAAAGATTTTACGGTTTTGACAGGAAAACAACTTTTGCAGATTTGGTAGAAAAAAATTAGATTTTGCAGTTTTGATGGGAAAATGAGATATTAAAGTTTTTGATGGGAAATAAAATTTTGTGATTTCGATGGAAAAACGAAATTTTATTGTTTTAACAAAAAATAAAATTTTGCGATTTTGATATGAAAATGAATTTTTTTGGTTTCGGTAGAAAAACGAGATTTTATTGTTTTAGCGAAGAAAAAACAAGTTTTTGCGATTTTGGTGGAAAAACTGAAGCTGAACCAGGTCATGTTGCATGGGGTTCTAGGGGACAGCCGAGTCCCAGAATCACTTATGCTTCGATTCTGAACAGTTCAGAAATCATTCGTCTTTCTTGTTGCATGGGGTTCTATGGAACAGTTGAGTCCCATAATCGATTATCTTTCGATTCTGAACAGTTCAGAAATCATTCATCCATCTTCTGAAGGGTTCAAAGGACAAACATAATTCTGAAACTGGATAAGACTGCTGTGTGGGGTACAAAGAAATCAGAAACTGAGTCAGCTCCTGCTGCATGGGCTTCTCAGGACAAAAACAATTCGGAAACTGAATCAGGTACTACTGCCTGGGGGTCCGGGGACAAAAAGTATTCTGAAAGTGAATTAGGTGCTGCTAACTTAGGTTCTAAGGAAAAAAGAAAGTCCGAAACTGGATCAAACTCTGCCGCGTGGGGCAAAAGAATTCTGAAGCTCTTTATTGAAGAGTTGATACTTTATATAATAAGAATAATATTATTTGAAACTAAAGATAATTTATTAATAAAGATTTTTTTAAATTGAATAACTAACATTAACGTAATAATATCAGTTATATATTCAAAATTTTTATGTCACGATCTTAATTTTGAGGGTTGATACTTCATATAATAAAAATAATATTATTTCAAGTTAAAGACAATTTATTAATAAATAATTTTTTAAAATTGAATAACTAACATTAACATAATAATATCAATCATATATTATAAATTTCTATTAAAGTTCAGATAATATTATTCAGAATAATGTTTTAATCCTTTTTAAAAAAATTATTATTAAAATTTTTCCTTTTTTGAAATTTTTTGTAATTCTTTTTGTTTTATGATTTACTTTTTCGGTAATTATAAAAGGAAATATTTTTTCTAAATTTTTAATTTTAGAGTTTTCCTTTTCGTTAATATTATTAAAAATTTAACAAATAAAATCTATAATTTCTATATAAAAAAAAATCCATCAATCCATTTTGGTTTATGAATGTAGATTTCAACATATGCCAGTATCTTAAATCATTAAACTACCACTTGTCATGATTTTGTGAGTTACTAACTTTGAGAGTTGATATTTTATATAATAAGAATAATATTATCTGAAACTACAGAAAATTTATTAATAAAGAATTTTTAAAATTGAATAATTAACATTAACATAATAATATCAATCATATATTTAAAATTTCTATGTCACGATCTTGTGAGTTACTAATTTTGAGAGTTGATACTTTATATATTAAGATAGAGGTTCTACCATACAATTTTTTTTATTACTTTTCTGTTATGATTTTTTTAATTGACAATAATTTTTACGGGTGTAAGCAGAGTCGTGCTTACCTTATATATATTATGAGGCATTAGCCTCAATTCCCACTCAAATTAGTAAATTTTACGCCCCATATTTATAGATAATCACATAAGCAAAATTATGATTTACAGTTATTTAGACAAAAAAATATTACTTTCTTTTAATAATTTGAAAATTATTTTCAATTTTTTTTGGTATGTGCATTAACTTTTTTACAAATCTTTAATGGAGAACTTCTTCTCTAGTTTTTTATATGAGATTTTGGTTTATATATAATAATTTCCATTGTAAAAATTAAAATATACATTTTTTCAGTCAAAAAATTTTATAATTTTATTTCATAAATAATTTCAAAATCAAAATAACAAGTACTGATATCTTTATTTGCTAGGGTTATTATTCTACTAATATTACTATTATTTCAAGTAAAATATTTTCTTTTTTTGTCTCAGGCACTGCATTAGCTCTGGGCGTTTGGGTATCCGTTCGGATTTGGATCTGGTTTTTTTCTGATTTTTGGGTTTTTGAATTTAGCCTTATAGAACCCATTCGGGTTTTTGAAAATTTTGAGTCGGATATGGTTAGTAATTTTTGGGTTCGGATCAATTTTTTAATACCATATAAATCCCATTTTATATTCAAACTAAATTCGGATTCGGATAATACCATTTCGGATCCGATTACCCTTATTTAAAATAACATGTTTTAACTAAAATATAGATAAAACTAAAAAATAGAACTAATAAAATATTCTTAAACATTATAAAAATATGTTTCGAATATTTCATTTTTTTTTTCTTATGAAGGGTCTACGGTCCTCCGGAAGGACAATGTGTTTTTCCAAACGCCTTTCTGGTTTTTCAAACCTTGTAAATGAAACTTGTTATCAAAATATCATCAAAGACTCAGTTTTAATATTACAAAAATGCAACGTTTTTAGATAAATATATTGTCATTATTTGTGTATATAAGATGTGTTTCAGACCAAATACAAATGAAAACTTGCGGTTTATATCTTGAAAAACGCTTATTACTTAAAGAATAATACACTCTTCAACAGCGAGCCACCACTGAAATAACAAAATAACAGTATATTACTAGGATTAGAGCAAGCATTAAAATTAGAGAAACTCAAATATGGCACAAACACAAAAGTACTGAATCGAACTTAAGTTTTATCTAATATTAAAGGAATACAAATTTATCCACCATATGCTAAGAAATTGGAAGCTGAGAAAAATGTGAAGAAGCAGATATTGACGCCGACAAACTAAACCAATGCATTTCAGGCCTGCTTATGCAATGGAGAGAGACATAACAGATGCATTTCACACCTTCTTATGCATTGGAGATAGACATCTTTCCCAAAATCTATTTCATCCATCTAACCTTATGGTCGGATTCCACAGAATTGTTCTCATCCTCCCTACCTTTAGATGAGATCTCCACTACATGCTTCTTCCATTCCAAACGAAGTTCCATTAATTGGGTAGTTAGTTAATTGATGACTTTATCTTTCTCATGAATTTCATCGAGCTCGAATCAATGCTTCTTTTGGCCACTCCTTCATCGAACTACTCAAAATAATCGTAGTAATCATTCCTACACTTATGTCACAAATAACACAAATATATCAGGAAGCCATCACAGTCTTGGATTGTAAAAATAATTGACTCTACCAATACCTTAAATAACCGACAACCAAAGAACCTTCTCCCCGGATTGCTATCGGTCCACGATGTGAAAATCTTTGCAGGAAAACTACATCTACACATCTTTCGACCCCTAATTAACGATTCCGGTAAAAAAAAGTGAATAAGTTTACAGATAATACGGAAGAATAAAGAAAGCAAGCCATGTCCAATGATGAAAGAAAGAAGTAAAGAAAGCAATCACGTTTTCATTTGATCTCATGAGTTTCCAATGATGTTTCCTTCAGTGCCTTTGAGATTTCTTCGCTGAGTTTCCAATGATGTTTCCTTCAGTGCCTTTGAGATTTCTTCGCATGTCCACTGGAAAAAAATATTTTTGTTTGTTTAAGCATGCGTCCGTATCGAGATTTTTTGCCTGGTGTGGAGGGTGATGCAGTACTGGCAGAAGGTTCATCATCTTGAAAACTCAGTTGTTGAAATCCTTCAACCAATCCTTGATCTTTGTTCAGCGTCTGCGACTCATCCAAATCGCTATCATCTGCATCTGCATCTGTGTTCAGCATCTGTGTTTCAACGAATCATTGATCTTCGTTTAGTGTATGCGTCTCATCCACATCTGCATAGTCTGCGTCTGACCGCTCACCAATCTCAACTTCCTGATCTTCTTGGTGCTAAGCAAGTGCATTGGAGATAGACATCTTTCCCAAAAAAATTTCATTCATCCAACCTTATGGTCGGATTCCACAGAATTGTTCTCATCCTCACTACCTTCAGATGAGATCTCCACTACATGCTTCTTCAATTCCAAACGAAGTTCTATTTACTATTTCACTGATCAGCGACAATTTCTCGGTGTCGATGGCGATTTTGAAGAAAAAAATAGGAGAACGCTTCGGGTACTGAGAATGGCGGGAAAAGAAAAGCTTTTATGACTATATGTGATTGTGACAGGACTTTTCACTGACGTCATTGATGGGCCGTAAGCTTGGGCATTCGTGTTCCTTCTCATTACTGTTTTCAAAAAAAACTTTGGAAACTGTTTAAAAGAAGATTTTTTTTTTTTGATTGGTTATGGTTTGGAGTAATTACTGTTTTTTATGATGTGATTGTGACAGGACTTTTCACTGACGTCATTGATGGGCCAGCCTGGGCATTCGGGTTGTAAATTCACGTAAAACCCCGCCTTCTTGAGAGACCCGCCTAGCTAAGCAAAGAAGTATAAACTTTTAAAAAACCGTATAACCCGTCAGTTTGAGAGACTCGCCAGCTAAGCAAAGAAGTATAAACTTTTAAAAAACCGTATAACCCGTCAGTTTGAGAGACTCGCCTAAACTCACCCCCTTCATATACAAACAATTCAACTCAATATACTATTCTATTTATTTATTTTGTTATGTAAATATTTGAGTTTTTTAAAACAAATATTCTGGGCTGGATCAGGTATATCGGATTGTATCCGATTGGGTCGGATTTTCTACTGGTTGAGACGAAGGCCCAATCTATCCCACTGGGCCCGTAGAAGGCTCTATGTTTAATTAACCTATTTTTGATTTAAAATTAATTTATTTTGTTTTAATTTTATAAATTATAAATTATTATAAAACGGTTATACAAAACCTTATCTCCGGATTGGTATCGATCCTCGATGTGAAAATCTTTGCAGGAAAACCACATTTACTTATCTTTCGACCCCCAATTAACAATTCCGGTAAGAAAGAGAACGAATAAGTTTAAAGATAAAACTGAAAAATAAAGAAAGGAACCCATGTCCAATGATGAAAGAAAGAAGTAAAGAAAGCAAACATTTTTTTATTTGATCTCATGAGTTTCCAATGATGTTTCCTTCAATGCCTTTGAGATTTCTTCGCATATCTACTGAAAGAAAATATTTTTGTTTGTTTAAGCACGCGTCCGTATCGAGATTTTTTAGGTGGTGTGGTGGGTAATGCAGTGTTGGCAGAAGGTTCACCATCTTGAAAACTCAGTTGTTGAAATCCTTCAACCAATCCTTGATCTTTGTTCAGCGTCTGCGAGTCATCCAAATCGCTATCCTCTGCATATACGTCTGTGTTCATCATCTCTGTTTCAACCAATCATTGATCTTCCTTCAGCGTCTGCATCTCATCCACATCTGCATAGTCTGCGTCTGACCGGTCACCAATCTCAACTTCCTGATCTTCTTGGTGCTGAGCAAGTGCATTAGAGATAGACATCTTTCCCAAAATGATTGTCATCCATCCAACATTATGATCGGATTCCACAGAATTGTTCTCATCTTCACTACCTTCAGATGAGATCTCCACTACATGCTTCTTTAATTTCAAACTAAGTTTCATGAATTGGATAGTTACTTGATTGATGACTTTACCTTTCTCATGAATATTATCTCCAACTCGAATCAATGCTTCTTTTGGCCATCTAACCACCAATCATTCATCGAACCACTCAAAATAGTCGCAGTGATAAGTCATACGCTTTGGATGACACAAATAACACAAATGTATCAGGAATTCAACACAGTCTTGGATTGTAAAAACAATCGACTCTACCAATACCTTAAACAACCGACAACCAAAGAACCTTCTCTCCGATTGGTATCGGTCTTCGATGTGACAATCTTTGCAGGAAAACCACATCTATACATCTTTCGACCCTCCAATTAACGATTCCGGTAAGAAGGAGAACGAATAAATGTATAGATAAAACGAAAAAATAAAGAAAGGAAGCCATGTCCAATGATGAAAGAAATTAGTAAAGAAAGCACGCACGTTTTCATTTGATCTCATGAGTTTCCATTGATGTTTCCTTCAGTGCCTTTGAGATATCTTCGCATGTCCACTGGAAGAAAATATTTTTATTTGTTTAAGCACGCGTCCATATCGAGATTTTTTAGGTGATGTGGTGGGTAATGCAGTGCTGGCAGAAGGTTCATCATCTTGAAAACACAGTTTTAGAAATCGTTCAACCAATCCTTGATCTTTGTTCAGCGTCTGCGACTCATCCAAATCGCTATCCTTTGCATCTGCGTCTGTGTTCAGTATCTCTGTTTTAACCAATCATTGATCTTCGTTCAGCGTTTGCATCTCATCCACATCTGCATAGTCTGCGTCTGACCGCTCACCAATCTCAACTTCCTGATCTTCTTGGTGCTGAGCAAGTGCATTGGAGATAGACATCTTTCTCAAAAAAAAATTTCATCCATACAACCTTATGGTCGGATTCCACAGAATTGTTCTCATCGTCACTACCTTCAGATGAGATCTCCACTACATGCTTCTTCAATTTCAAATTAAATTTCATTAATTGGGTAGTTAGTTGATTGATAACTTTATATTTCTCATTAATTTCATCTCCAGCTCGAATCAATGTTTCTTTTGGCCATCCATCCTCCACTCGTTCATCGAACCACTCAAAATAGTCGTAGTGATAAGTCATACACTTTGGATGACACAAATAACATAAATGTATCAGGAAGCCATCATAGTCTCAGATTGTAAATACAATATACTCTAGCAATATCTTAAACGACCGACAACCAAAGAACATTCTCCATGGATTGTTATCGGTCCACGATGTGAAAATCTTTGCAGGAAAACTACATCTACACATCTTTCGACCCCCAATTAACGATTCCGGTAAAAAAAAGTGAATAAGTTTACAGATAATACGGAAAACTAAAGAAAGCAAGCTATGTCAATTGATGAAAGAAAGAAGTAAAGAAAGTAAGCACGTTTTCATTTGATCTCATGAGTTTCCAATGATCTTTCCTTCAGTGCCTTTTTATTTCTTCGCATGTCCACTCCGAGAAAATATTTTTGTTTTCTTAAGCAAGCGTCCGTATCGAGATTTTTTGCCTGGTGTGGTGGGTGATGCAGTACTGGCAGAAGGTTCATCATCTTGAAAACTCAGTTGAAATCCTTCAACCAATCCTTGATCTTTATTCAGCGTCTGCGACTCATCCAAATCGCTGTCATCTGCATCTGCATATGTGTTCAGCATCTGTGTTTCAACCAATCATTGATCTTCGTTCAGTGTCTGTGTCTCATCTATATCTGCATAGTCTGCGTCTGACCGCTCATCAATATCAAATTCCTGATCTTCTTGGTGCTAAGCAAGTGCATTAGAAATAGACATATTTCCCGAAAAAAATTTCATTCATCCAACCTTATGGTTGGATTCCACAGAATTGTTCTCATCCTCACTACCTTCAGATGAGATCTCCACTACATGCTTCTTCAATTTCAAACGAAGTTCTCTTTTCTATTTCACCGATCAGCGACAATTTCTCTGTGTCGATGGCGATTTTGAAGAAAAAAGAGGATAACGCTTCGGGTACTGAGAATGGTGGGAAAAGAAAAGCTTTTATGACTATATGTGATTGTGACATGACTTTTCACTGACGTCATTGATGGGCCGTATGCCTGGGCATTCGTGTTCCTTCTTACTACTGTTTTCAAAAGAGTTATTCACACTCTGGGGCACTTTAAGTCTAAAAAGTTACAATTGGGGCACTTTGAGTTGTAGGCACACTTTGAGTTTGGTTAAAGACTACAAAGTCCTTCATCACAACCAAACCAGTTCTAATCTTATCCTCTTTCGTAACCCCTTTCCCAAAATTTACTTTCTTCCCTAATTTCTATCCAGCGAGTGAAAACCCTAATACCCCGACAATTCATTTTTTACGGCGGCTGTAAAATCACGAAATCGATTGTGTTAGGGTATTTGACGGAAAGGAGAAACATTCGCCAGTGAAATGACACCGTGAGTAGGTGGCATGTGTTTGGTTAATATCTCATTTTGGAAGTTTGCTAGATCTTTTCTTTTCTAAATCTTTCCTCGATCTTTCAATTTCTTCGACGCCGTACACAATTCGAATCGGAGGTTAAACCTTCAACGGATTCCGGCTGAAGATGCCCAATTGTTAAGCAAGTGAAGATTCTTGATTATTAAGCAATTGAAGATTTCTGGTTGTTAAACGTCTTCCTATCTCCGTCGTAAATCAATGTCTGTCGACTCACCCTCTATTTACAGGCACTTTGTCCATTTAATCGTTGTCCACTCACCCACCGTGAATCAGCCTCTATTTCATCTCCTCTCCTTTTATACAGTGTCTACCTGTCCACCATTCACTATCCATTATCGAATATCCATCATTCATATCCTATATTCTCATTTGAGCATTATATTTGGTTTGAGTGTCCATACTTGTGCATCCAGTAGATCCTATCCATTTTGTCACCGTCTATATACATATGTTGGCCTGAACAATTGAAAATCTAACAAAATTAGAAGAAAATTATAAGGGATCCACCTGGTCACACTTTGTGTATCTATACTGACCTGAATAATTCAAGATCTGTTAAAATATAAAAGAATTAGAAGGCATAAATTACTGAATTTCGGGTATGTGATGTCCATTTATAAGTTGTCCATATTTACGTATCCATGTGGACTGGTGTTGTTGGACACACTTTATGAACTAGTAACATTACTGTATCCAAGTAACCTATTATAGTATGCAACAGAGTATTATGAGGATTAATTCATGTATGAGTTTCTATTTGATACATTACTTTCAGACTACTCATTTAACTATTATCTTATTTTTGAGTTTTAGGTTTTTATTGACCACATTAGAGCGTTCACTAGATCATAGCCACTCAGCTACCATCAGCACACCAATGCTGTCCATATGTAACAGATGGGTAAACCAGTAAATAATAGCAATGTGAAACATCACCAATTTGTCTTGTCCATATATGGGCGTCCACGAGATCCCATCCACGTGGAACCCCCCCACATCCAGTTTATTGCATATATTTGCTTGGTTGTCCATATTTGGACTTGTAATAGATCTCATCTACTCGCTTCCATTGGATACATCACTTTTAGACTACTTATTTGATCATTATCTTGTTTTTGAGTTTTAGACTTTTAGTGACCACATTAGAGTATCTACTCGATCCTAGCCACTTGGACACCATCAATGCACCAATGCTGTCCATATGTAACAGATGGGTAAAACAGTAAACAATGGCATTGTGAAACATCACCAATTTTATTTGAAACGAATGCAAATTCTGAAACACCATCATTTGTTTTTCAAACAAACATATCAGATTGGTAAATCAGTAAACAAATCCACTATATTGTAGAGACTTAAACGGATCTCGAGTTTTACTGTCCATATATGGTTATCCAGCTGTTCCCATCCACGCTTTTGCCGGCACGTCTTATTGATTGCCCATATATAATGGCTTGTCCATATTTGCATGTCCACTATATCCCATCCATGCGGAATCCCGTACATCCGGTTAATTATCTATATTTGCTTGGTTGTCCATATTTGGACGAGCAGTAGATCCCATCCACTCGGTTCTCGGCAACTCTGGTTTAATCCCGCCATTAGGTTTGCTTCAATAACCCAATGATCGAAAGAGCAATGACCCAGTGGTCGAAAGTATCATTGCTCGCTATTGAGGTATTGGGAGGATACAAATCGACGGCGGAAGAGAACTGAAGAGATTTTTTTTTTTGTAGAGGATGAGACTCTGAAGCTCTGGCAGAGATATTTTCCGATGAAGGAGATTCTGACGACAGATGAGCCAATGGAGTCCGAGATGTTCATAGAAGGATTGAAATTGTTATCGGTCCAATCAGAGAAAGGGGTGGAAGATAGAACGACGGCAGATTTGAGAGAAAGTAAGATGAGACCGTCGAGGGAGAGAGAAAGAGAATGTGAAGTTTTTGATGAGGAGGTGGAAGAGAAGAGACAGCCACACGATATTTCAATATGGACGGCTGTGATAGATTCTAGGGTAACCAGATCCAGATTAATATTTTGTTTCTGATCAACAATCTAACATAGTTATAAGGTTAAATTCGGGTGAAAAGTGGGCTAAAAGAAGCCCAAAGTGTGCTTCATGCACAGAGTGTCTCTATATGTGATTATTTAGCCAAAAAATGCTCTCAGGCGTAAATATCTCAGAACATAAAAAGGCACTTTCAGACCGAAAACTAACACTTGGGGCACTTATTAGTTGAGGCACACTTTGGGCCTTGGTTAAGACGAGAATGCGCTCGACCCAACCAAACTAATCTAGGTATTATCGGTGGGACTGATTGTGAGCGATGGTCTGTGTAGGTGAAGATAAAAGGCTACCACAGAGGTTGTTCGCAACTGGGCATTTCCCAAACCGGAGGCTCAACGTGTACTGCAAATTAGACGTTCTCCCATTCATCCATGAGAAGCTGAGAGACACGCCGGAGTTTCAGATAATCAGAGAGTCGGGTTTTGGGAAGCTATTCGACATACCGTTGAAGGAATGTCCAGTTTCTTGCAAGCTTATCCACGCACTACTGACTAGGCAGCTAGTGATCAAGCAACGTTATGTGCTGTGGACAGTCTTCAGTGGACAGCCTTTGAGATTTTCGCTTGAAGAGTTTGGGGCCATAACAGGGTTGCCGTGTGGTGAGTTCGCAGACGATTACAAGTGTACATTTGTGTACATCCAGTGGATACCATCCACCTGGTCACCGTTTACGTATCTATATTGGCCTGAATAATTAAAAGTCTGTAAAAATCTAAAAGAATTAGAAAAGATCTACCTGGTCACACTCTCTGTACCTATACTGGCCTAAAAAATTTAAAATCGTTAAAGTATAACAGAATTAGAAGGCATAAAATACTGAATTTCGAATATGTGATGTCCATATTTATGTGTCCATATGGACTGGTGTGTTTGGACAAACTTTATGAAATAGTAACAATACTGTATCCAAGTAACCTATGATCGTATGCAACATATTATAATGGAGTATTATGAGGATTAATTCATGTGTGGGATTCCATTTGATACATCACTTTCAGACTACTCATTTGACCATTATCTTGTTTTTGAGTTTTAAGTTTTTACTGACCACATTAGAGTGTCCATTAGATCCTAACCACTCGGCCACCGTCAAAGCACCAATGTAGCAGATGGATAAAATAGTAAATAATGGCATTGTGAAACATCACTAATTTTGTTTAAAACAAATGCAAATTCTGAAACATCACCAATTTTGTTTCAATAAAATGTAGTAGATTGGTAAATCAGTAAAAAAAATTCACGATATTGTGAAAATTTAAACGGATTTCGAGTTTGACTATCCGTATATGGTCGTCCACCTGTTCTGTTCCACACGTTTGTTGGCACGTCTTGTTGATTTCCCATATATGATGGCTTATCCATAGTTAGGCGTCCACAAGATCCCATCCACGTGGAACCCCCCACATCTAGTTGATTGCTCAAATTTTCTTGGTAGTCCATATTTGGACGAACAGTAGATCTCTTCCACTCATTTCCATTAGAGACATCATTTTCAGACTACTTATTTGACCATTATCTTTTTGAGTTTTATACTTTTACTGACTAAATTGGAGCGTTTACTAGATCATATCCACTCAAACACGTTGAACACACCAATACTGTCCATATGTAGCAGATATGTAAAACAGTAAACAATGGCATTATGAAACATTACCAATTTTGTTTAAAACAAATACAAATTCTGAAACATCACCAATTTTGTTTCAAACAAATACAAATTCTGAAACATCACCAATTTTGTTTCAAACAAATGTAACAGATTGGTAAATCAGTAAACAAATCCATTATATTGTGGAGACTTAAAGGGATCTCGAGTTTGACTGTCCGTATATAGTCGTCCAGATGTTCACATCCATATGCTCGCCGGCACGTCTTGTTGATTGCACACATATGATGGCTTGTCCATATTTGGGCGTCCACGATATCCCATCCACGCGGAACCCCCACATCCGGTTGATTACCTATATTTGCTTAGCTGTCCATATTTGGATGAGTAGAAGATCCCATCCACTCCGTTCTCGAAACTGTGGTTTAATCTCGCCATTGGGCTCGCTACTGCTACTTTCAATAACCCAGTGATCGAAAGAGTAATGACCCAGTGGTCGAAAGCGTCATTGCTTGCTATTGAGGTCTTCGGGGATACAAATCGATGGGGAAAGAGAACCGAAGAGATTTTTGTGTGTGTAGAGGAGGAGACTGTGAAGCGGCGGTGGAGATGTTTTCCGGTGAGGGAGATTCTGACGACGCCTGAGCCGGTGGAGTTTGAGATGTTCATATAAAAGATTCCTATCCAATGACAAGGATTGGAATCGTTATCGTTCCAATCGGAGAAAGGGGTGAAAGATAGATCGGCGGTGGATTTGAGAGAGAATAAGGCGAAACCGTCGAGGAAGAGAGAAAGAGAATGTGAAATGTTAATGAGGAGGTGAAGGAAAAGAGATAGCCACACGATATCTCAGACGGCTGTCATGTATTCTAGGGTAAATAGATCCAAACTAATATTTTGTTTCTAACAGACAGTCCAATAGAATTAGAAGATCAAATTCGGGTGACAAATGGGCTAAAAGAAGCCTAAAGTGTGCTACATGCACAAAGTGTCCTGAGATGTAAATAACTCTTTTCAAAAAAACTTTGGAAACTGTTTAAAAGAAGATTTATTTTTATTGGTTATGGTTTGGAGTAATTACTGTTTTTTATGATGTGATTGTGACTGGACTTTTCACTGACGTCATTGATGGGCCGTAAGCCTGGGCATTCGTGTTCCTTCTCATTACTGTTTTCAAAAAAACTTTGGAAACTGTTTAAAAAAAGATTTTTTTTTTTTTGATTGGTTATGGTTTGGAGTAATTACTGTTTTTTATGATGTGATTTTGACATGACTTTTCACTGACGTCATTGAGGGGTCAGCCTGGGCATTCGGATTGTAAATTCACGTAAAATCCCGCCTACTTGAGAGACCCGCCTAGCTAAGCAAAGAAGTATAAATTTTTAAAAAACCTTATAAACCCGCCAGTTTGAGAAACCCGCCTAAACTCATCCCCCTTTATATACAAACAATTCAACTCAATATTTATTTATTTATTTATTTTGTTATGTAAATATTTGAGTTTTTTAAAATAAATATTCTGGCTGGATCCGGTATATTGGATTGTATCCGATTGGGTCGGATTTTCTATTGGTTGAGACGAAGGCCCAATCTATCTCACTGGACCCATAGAATGCTCTATTGTTTAATTAACCTATTTTTGATTTAAAATTAATTTCTTTTGATTTAATTTTATAAATTATAAAATATTATAAAACGGTTATACAAAACTTTCTCTCCGGATTGGTATCGGTCCTCGATGTGACAATCTTTGCAGGAAACCCACATTTACATATCTTTCGACCCCCAATTAAAGATTCCGGTAAGAAGGAGAACGAATAAGTTTATAGATAAAACGGAAAAATAAAAAAAGAAGCCATGTCCAATGATGAAAGAAAGAAGTAAAAAAGTAAGCACTTTTTTTATTTGATATCATGAGTTTCTAATGATGTTTCCTTCAATGCCCTTGACATTTCTTCGCATATCTACTGAAAGAAAATATTTTTGTTTGTTTAAGTACGCGTACGTATCGAGATTTTTTAGGTGGTGTGGTGGGTATTGCAGTGCTGACAGAAGGTTCACCATCTTGGAAACTTAGCTGTTGAAATCCTTCAACCAATCCGTGATATTTGTTCATCGTCTGTGAGTAATCCAAAACGATATCCTCTGCATATGCGTCTGTGTTCAGCATCTCTGTTTCAACCAATCATTGATCTTCGTTCAGTGTTTGCATCTCATCCACATCTGCATAGTCTGCATCTGACCGCTCACCAATCTCAACTTCCTGATCTTCTTGGTGCTGAGCAAGTGCATTGGAGATATACATCTTTCCGAAAATGTTTTTCATTCATCCAACCTTATGGTCGGATTCCACAGAATTGTTCTCATCTTCACTACCTTCAGATGACATCTCCACTACATCCTTCTTCAATTTCAAATTAAATTCCATTAATTGGGTAGTTAGTTGATTGATGACTTTATATTTCTCATTAATTTTATCTCCAGCTCAAATTAATGCTTCTTTTGGCCATCCATCCACCACTCCTTCATCGAACCACTCAAAATAGTCGTAGTGATAAGTCATACGCTTTGGATGACACAAATAACACAAATGTATCAGGAAGCCATCATAGTCTCGGATTGTAAAAATAATATACTCTACCAATACCTTAAACGACCGACAACCAAAGAACCTTTTCCCTGGATTGTTATCGGTCCACGATGTGAAAATATTTGCAGGAAAACTACACATACACATCTTTCGACCCCCAATTAACGATTCCGGTAAAAAATAGTGAATAAGTTTACAGATAATACGAAAGAATAAAGAATGCAAGCCATGTCCAATGATGAAAGAAAAAAGTAAAGAAAGCAAGCACGTTTTCAGTTGATCTCATGAGTTTCCAATGATGTTTCCTTCAGTGCCTTTGAGATTTCTTCGCATGTCCATTGCGAGAAAATATTTTTGTTTGTTTAAGAACGCGTCCGTATCGAGATTTTTTGCCTTGTGTGGTGGGTGATGCAGTACTGGCAGAAGGTTCATCATCTTGAAAACTCAGTTGTTAAAATCCTTCAACCAATCCTTGATCTTTGTTCAGCGTCTGCGACTCATCCAAATAGCTATCATCTGCATCTGCGTCTCTGTTCAACGTCTGTGTTTCAAAATTTCATTCATCCAACCTTATGATCAGATTTCACAGAATTGTTCTCATCCTCACTACCTTCATATGAGATCTCCACTACATGCTTCTTCAATTCCAAACGAAGCTCTCTTTTCTATTTCACCGATCAGCGACAATTTTCTCGTGTAGATAGCAATTTTGAAGAAAAAACAGGAGAACGCTTCGGGTACTGAGAATGGCCGGAAAAAAGCTTTTATAACTATATGTGATTATGACAGGACTTTTCACTGACGTCATTGATGGGCCGTATGCATGGGCATTCGTGTTCCTTTTCACTACTGTTTTCAAAAAAACTTTGGAAACTGTTTAAAAGAAGATTTGTTTTTTATTGGTTATGTTTTGGAGTAATTACTGTTTTTTATGATGTGATTGTGACAGGAGTTTTCACTGACGTCATTGATGGGCTGTAAATCTGGGCATTCGTGTTCCTTCTCATTACTGTTTTCAAAAAAATTTTGGAAACTGTTTAAAAAAAAGAATTTTTTTTTTTGATTGGTTATGGTTTGGAGTAATTACTTTTTTTTATGATGTGATTGTGACATGACTTTTCACTGATGTCATTGAGGGGCCAACCTGGGCATTCGGGTTGTAAATTCACGTAAAACACCCCCTACTTGAGAGACCCGCCTAGCTAATGCTTACGAGAGCTCTAAGAGATGATATTCTGTCCCAGAAACATGCAGAAACCCCATGTTGATCTTCTTGAGTCTTTACAGCCTGCCCAATCTGAGTCGCTATAGGCACGGAGTGTAGAGTCAGAGTCGAAATTGAACGAAATGCCCATTTTCAGAATGCCTTTAATATAGCGAAGAACCCGCTTCAGGAGTTTGTAATCGGTGACAGTGGGAGCATGCATTCGCTGACATATGAAATTGACAGCGAATTGAATGTCTGGCCGCGTGAGAGTCAAGTACTCAAACAGTTCTGCCTTTTGATCGTGATCATCAAATAGCTTCAGTGGCAGTGGAGTTGGCATTGGGGCACAATCACTCATGGCAGCAACCGCTAGTAGATCCTCTGCATATTTCTGTTGAGAGAGAAACAAGCCAGATGGATGATATTGAGCTTGAATACCAAGGAAATACTTCAATCTCCCCAAGTCTTTCATTCAGAATTGCAGGTTCATTGCAGAGAGAAGCTTATCTAAGGTTGCAGAGCTGTTACCCGTGATTGCCATATCGTCAACATAAAGGAGCAACATGATCACATATTTTCCTTGTTGGTAAATGAAAAGGGATGGATCCTTGTAGCTGCAGAGAAAGCCAAACTCAAGGAGAAAGGTGGTGAACTTGTCAAACCAGGCTCGTGGCGATTGTTTTAGGCCGTAGAGAGCTTTGTGCAGATGCCAAACATGGTCCGGTCTGGCGGGATCAACAAAACCTGCTGGTTGAGCCATGTATACGGTCTTACTGAGATCACCTGAGAAACGCGTTACTGACGTCCATCTGCTTGACTTCCCATTACATTATGGTGGCAAGATGAATGACCATTCTGACTGTTGCTGTTCTGACAACTGGACTGTAGGTCTCGAGGTAGTCGATGCCTTCCTCTTGGTGAAATCCTTTTGCCACTAAGCGAGCACGAAGCTTTTCCAACGAGCCATCTGCATTCAGCTTTGTGCGAAAGATCCATTTGCTGCCTAATACATTCATCTCTGGAGTACGGGGAACCAGAGAGAATGTGTTGGTTTCCTTGCAATTTCCAATTTCTTCTCCCATTGCCGCTGTCCAACCTTTGTGACGTAGAGCTTCAAAGACAGTCCGTGGTTCTGGATTAGAGACCCTTTGGGTATGTAACACATACCGAGGATTTGGTTTTCGAATGCCAGCTTTGGCCCTGGTGATCATCGGATGAGATGAAACAGATCGTGTACTGGTCGTTGGGTCCGAATTGCCATCTGCAGATACCTCACTTGGAGCAGCAATAGAAACACCACTGGTCTGCGAGGGGGCTAAAGGAAGAGACGCGAAGACCTGTAGAGGAGCAGGTGGCACTGTATCTGTAGGAGAGGATTGCTCTTGTGGGATTGAGAAACTCTCCTGCCAAGCTCGAAGAAGAGAAGAACCACCAGGTGTCTGCAAAAGTTTGTATTTTTCTGTAAAAGGGTACAATGTTTCATCAAATGTGGCATGTCTCGTGATGTAAACTTTGCCCGTAGGAGGATATAAACATCTGTACCCCTTGTAATTGTTGTTGTAACCCAAGAACACACATTGCAATGATCGGGGGTCAAACTTGTTGGCAGCATAATCACGGAGAGTTGGGTAGCAGGCACAGCCGAAGACCTGAAGCATAGCATATTCAGGTGGTTTTCCCAAAAGCAGTTCATGTGGACTCTTACCAGACTGTAGAGTGGAGGATGGAAGAAGATTTATCAGGTAATTGGACGTGAAGAAAGCTTCTACCCAAAAACGCTGAGGCAAACAACTCTGAAACATCATGGACAAACTTAATTCAGTTAAGTGGCGATGTTTTCTCTCAGCTAAGCCATTTTTCTGAGGAGTGTAGGGGCAAGAAACAAGTTTTTGAATGTCAGATGATTCCAGAAGAGTGAGAAACTGTTTACTTATAAATTCTCCTCCACTATCAGACTGAAAACTTTGAATTTTCTCACGCAGAGTATTTTTAACCAACACTTTGAATTTGCAAAAGATAGAAAAGAAGTCTGATTTATTTCTGAGTGTATACAACCAAATAAAACGAGAGAAGTTATCAACAAAGACAACATAAAACCAAAACCCTTGAACTGAGATTGCAGGAGAAGGTCCCCATAAGTCACAGTGAACTCGCTCTAGGGGCTTCGTTGCTGAGAAACTGGAGGCTGAGAACGGAAGCTTGCAACTCTTGCCAAGATGACAGGATTCACACTCCTTATTGAGCCTCTTATCGATGGTAATGGACTTGGAACGCTCTAACTGCTGGAGAACCTTGCTCTGTGGATGCCTGAAACGTCTATGCCAAACTTCATCTGAATGGAGATATGGCGAGAGGAATAAAAGGTCTGCACACGAGGCTCCTCCAGAACATATAGGCCTTTAGTGTTTCTTCCCATTGTCAGTAACTGCTTTGTGACCCTGTCCTTAACACGCACACCATCACAATCAAATTTAACAGAGTAAGGATAGTCGGTGGTAAGCTTAGAGACTGAAAGCAAAGATTTGGCAATATCTGGACAAACCAGAACATGTTTGAGAGGAAACGTACCTGAAGACGAGGCAATCTCAGCAGACCCGACATGAGTAATAGGGAGGAAGTTTCCGTCACCTACCATGACTGTAACCATAGTAGGGCTGTGACTGTTGCAAACGATTGGTGGTGTTGGTGACATGAGCTGTAGCCCCACTGTCTGGATACCACTTACTACCAGTGACATCAGATACTTCGGTGATTTGCAATGCAGCCATAACATGCGGGACATCTTCTTCATACTGAAAACTGTAGTCAAACCGATGCCAGCATTTAAGAGCAGGATGACCTGTTTTCCCGCAGATCTGGCAGACAGGGCGTGGTTCAGACTCACTTCGAGGAGAGGAGATTTGTTGGTGAAACCTTCTGCCACGAGTGCTGAAAGAGCCGCGACCACGGGGACTGGACCGGCCTCTACCGGAGCAACCACCACGTTGAGTGTAAAGAGCCGTTGACTGATCGGTAGTAGAGGTGGCGAAGGCCAAGTGAGGAGTGACATCGGCGCCAGTACGATATGACTTCAGACGTTCATCGAAGCTGTTTCTTATGGATGTTTCTGTGTTAGGCATAGTACTCAACTATGACTGTATTAGTTACATTTTTTTTTTTTCAATGGTAAAGAGAGATAACATTAAGCTAACGTGTTACTCTCCATTAAATGAGAAAACAACATGGTTAGTACGAGCTAACATGAAACAAGCAATGATCAACAGTTCGATAAAAAAAACGCAAATATAAGAACAACAAGACTGAAAGAAAAGGATAAAGGCGAAGAGAGAAACATGATTAAGAAAACTCTGAGAGACATCCCTCAAAAAGGGTATTTTCTTTGGCAATTTGAAAGTTTCAAACAAGAACGCCACGAGACAACAATGCTTCAAAGGCCGACATTGCCGGCGAATCAGTTTCAATGAATGCTGAAAGGTAAACGGGTTAAAGCCAAGATGCATCAACAAGCATCATTGTCTTCAACATAGAACTCCCGTAAGCTAAACCACGCAAAGAAGGTGGGAGGTTAGGGAGGGAACCAGATTCCATCACGGCGAGAGCAAAGCTAAAATAGCCCGAGAGAGCTTTAATCACTTCCTGAGAGCTGCTCAATGCAGGGGAAGCAGAAACTGAGGGAGCGGAGAAGTTCATGAGCAGTATGGTTGATAGAAGAGAAACAATCTCCATTGTCTCTATCATCTGAAGAGTAGTTATCTTCAATGCAGTCCCCAAACACGAAAAAAGCCACCTTACTTGAGTGATAACAGACGACCAGAAGAATGAACGGTGAACTCCACAACCAAACAACTGATGTTGAAACAACAGATCCAGGATTTAAAATAGAGAGACTATCTCCTGACTTCTTGTAAAATATAACAGGTTCCATAACTCCAAACAGCAACAACTCTAGGACGAACTCCCAGTAAAGTAGAACTAACTTGATATATGACAAAAGAAGTTAATAAAACGTTATTTGTGTACTAATATAAATTTATTCTCCTGAATAGTAAGTCTCAAACATAACCAACCATTACGTAAAGGTACATTCAAACCCAACACACAACAATAAGGATAAACATAATTACACAACACAAAAAAAGAAACTAATCAAAACAAACATGCATGAAAATCAAGAACAGAAAACACATTTTTATTTCACTTCCTCTGTGTCGTGAGTAGTGGTCCTAGTAGTAGTAGTTGGATCTGAAGACACATATTCTTTGTTTCCTTCTTCAGTACCAAAACCTAAAGTATGCTTAACAGCATCCATAGCTCCCATAGCCATTTGCTTCACTTGCTCGCCGGTTTGGCCCAAGAACCCACTGGTCTTATCCTTACCAGCTTCTGCAGTCTCTTTGGTATACTCTGCTGCATCATGTGCCTTGTTCTTGATTTCTTCTCCTGTCTCTGACATGTAGCTTCCCGTTTTTTCTTTGGACGCTTGAGCTTTCTCTTAAGTTGTTTGTCCGGCTTGAGATGTCTTGTCTTTAGCTGATTGAGCTGTTTCATGGGCCTTCTCTTGAGCTGATTGGGCTGCATCTTGAGTTTTGTTCTTTGCTGCCTCTGTCTTCTCCCTCATCGTTCCCACAGCTTTCCCGGTCTTCTCCTAAGATTCGACACTGGATTTACCTTGAAACAAACGTTTATAAGTTTTAAAATGGCTAATTATGGAATTATGAAATTAAGGTAAATAATGTTGGTAGATAAAAATTTGGTACATAAGCTAATTAGTTCCGTGGAAGCCCCTTTAGTCTAGTGGTTTGATTAAAAGTTCATTAATGCTTTTACACTCGGAGGTCTGGGTTTCAATTCCCAGAGAACGCGATTTATTATACAGATTAAAGGCGACAAGTTTACAAGAGATCTCGACGTGGTGCAAGTACAACCGTCAGATATCAATCTTCATAAGGCAGGTTGGGATGGAATCAGCATGTGTGGATCTTCATAATGCAGGATAACGCAGGCATGGATCTTCATAAGGCAAGTTCAGGTAAACTTGGCAGGCGTAGATCTTCATAGGATGGTATAATTGTCAGTTGTAAGATTCATCAATATAATATCTCATAATTTGCAATATAATAATAAATTAGTGTTAAAAAAAAAAAGTTAATTAGTCGATACGAAAACGCAAAAATATCTCTAAAAGTGATGAGGAGAAAATATACGTTATATGTTTTTTAATAAAAAAACGTTACACATGATAAAACAAAATATCATCAAATAATCAAGCAACTGATTATTTTATCAAATATTACGATATATCGTAAAATAGTGAATTAACTCATTGTTTTTTTTGTTTCACCTAAGAACATTATATTGTCTTTGGTCTTTGCAAAAATGTCTATATAGTACTGTATTACTATTATCCCTAAAAATATATTGTAGAACAGTAGAACATCTATAAATTAATACTCGATAAATTAATACTCGATAAATTAATAATTACTATAAATTAATAAATTTCTCTGGTCCTAAGTCGGGACAGTATAAAATTTAACAAAATTCGATAAAATAATAAGATAATAATTTTTTTCAAATCTCTGTGTAAATATATGGTCCCAAAAAATAATTACACTAGGTTTTTCATCAACGCTACGCGTGGGGATTTTCTAATATACTTTTTATAATAAATATAAATATATTTTAATTATATATTTTCTAAAAAATTACTAAAATAAAATATACTTATTTAATTAAAATATAGTTTCACACTCACATCAAAATCTATATATTTCTCAATATATAACTAATTTTATAATTGCAGAAAGTTCCAAACAAAAATTAAAATATTTTTACAATTGACATAAAATTTTTTACAAATATATAATAGTCCAATTTAATATTTTAGACTTTTAGAATTTATAATGTTGAAAAATTATATTTAAAATTTACTATTGAATATTGACTTCATAGAAAAATTTTAATTTCCAGAATAAATAAAATCATATTGACAAACTTCAAAATTTGAGAAATTACTGATGATTATTAGTTGATTTGTAACTTTTAAACTAATGCAAACTCTCACAACTATGGTCCAATAATTTCTTTTATATCACATCTTTTTTTCTTAAATTCTAAATAAACTTTTTTATTATTATTATTTTATTCAGAAATCCATCAAATCTCTTGTTAAATACCCCCAAATTCAATATATTAAGTTTTGTTTTGTTAAGTGACTCTAAAGTTTAATGCTGAAAATACCATTAACTTACTCAATTCAAATCAATAGATTTGTCATTATTATTGTCTTATAACTCGTTATATTAACTTATTAAAAACTACTGATTTTTTTAATAATTAAAAAATTATTATAATTTATCAAATATTATAATTAAATACTTTGATTTAATTTAATATTATAAGAAAGAAACTATAACTAAATCAATTTGAGAATCATTTGAGAAGTAAGTGAAGTGAGTAAAAAAATTATTTATTAGTTTTATAGTTAGTTATAATAACAGAAAAATGGAAGTATATATTTTTAACATACACTCATGTTCATTATATTTAAATACTAAATATTAAAATACACGATATTTATATTTAAATTGTAAAAAAAAAAGTCAACTAAAACTCTTGAAGTAAAAAAGAAAAAATGAAGATATTTCTATTTTTCACAATTAAAATCTCATATCAATTAATGAATTTTTTAAAAATCATATTTCATGTTCATAATATTGTTTCAGAACCTAAAAACCTTTTACAATAACTAAAAAAAAATACAAAATACAATTAACTTAAGATGATAATTTGAAATATTTAATTAGTTATTTAAAAATTAAAATAGATTATTTTATCAATATAATATTTAATTGACTAATGTATTAAGCTTAAAAAGTAGATAATGCACAATAAAGTTTTCTCTCTCAATTAAAAAGACCAGCACAAATTTGAAGGACTATTTCGTCGGTTTGATATTACTGGATATTAGACTCTCTTTTACCTACGTCCCTTTTATTTTCTATAATTACAAATATGATTCTTCTGTCAATGTAATTTTTTTATGATAAAACCAATAAATTTGAGTTGAAATATCAATAATTTTGATATTTCATAAAAAAAGTTTTATAAATAATTTTCTTATTTTATATTTTAAATTAGAAATTTTTCCAGATTAATAAAAATTTATAGATAATTACCTTATCTGATGTATTTTCCTATTACGAATACAGTTTTCTTGATAGATTAATAAATTTGACATTTAATCAAAAAATATGAATTTATACATAATTTTATTATCATATATTTTAAATTAGAAATTTTCATAATCTAAATATTAATTTGATTGTTTTTTTAATATTGATGTTTAGTTGTGATTGATACATTAAAAGGGAAATTTGGTGGATAACAAAAAAAATTAAAATTAAAAAACTTACCATTTGAATTAGAGAGAAATAAAAATAGATAAAGAAAAAAAATAAGGAGGAAATGGATATTTTTTTTTTTTAGTTTTTTTTTTTTAGGTTATCACACCTAATTTCTCTACATTAAAATGCCTCTTGTGGGGAAACAAAAAAAAGTCACCGGAAGAAAAGGTTTAGGATCTTCCTATTCCTAGACATCATCCTCCTCCACTCATTGACCAAGAAATGTTAGGATAATACGTCCTAAAACTATTCATCTCTACAAAATTTGGCCATATCAATCGTCAAATTGCTTTCTACGTGTCCGTGGAATGCTTAGATCAAGGATTTATTATAATAAAACTTCTGAATTGTATAAATACCATCAATCTGTTTAAGTATTTTACAAAACTAAAATCTGAACTAAACAGACATTCACATATCCAAAAAGAAGATGTCGTCGAGCCAAGAATTAAGCCACAAGGCCGGAGAAGCCACCGGTCAAGTTCAGGTACATATATACAAACACAAAAGGACATTTTTGAAGAAAATTGTATTAACCACAGACCGGTCGAATCTTTTCGGATGTCCAACATATATAAAATGAAACAATAATAGGATATCACGATACATTGACCTTTTGATATCGTATTATGCATTCCATAATATATATATACTTACTTTTTTTCAAGGAATTATACATTTTAATTACAGCTGAAGAAGGAAGAGTACTTGAACAAAGTATCACACGCAATGAATCAGAGTGCTGATCATCACACTCACTCACAGTCTCATGCAGAATATGATCAGAACAATCCTTCCCTAATTTCCCAGGCCTCTAATGTTATTCAACAGGTTTGTTCTCTCTTCTTTTTTCACAATAATTAATGAATGATTTAGTCACATAATTTATACCCAATTTACTGTTAATTTTGGAGTGTAGGCAGGTGGACAAGCAAAGAATATGGCACAAGGAGCAGCCGACGCTGTGAAGAACACTCTTGGAATGAGTCCGGCCACCAACAACCCTAGCAGCCCCGCCGGCACGACCCGTCCGAGCAACCTTAGCTCCAGGAATATTTAAAAAGAGTGTTTAAGAAATGTTGACCTTATATTCTCAATATAAATTAAACAAAAAGTAATTTTGTGTATTTTGGTTGGTTTGTTTGTTTTCTGAAGTTTGGTATTTTTATAATTGTACGTTGAGATATTATTACGTGTCTCACTCATCATAACCCTTAGGAAGGATTTTCTTTTTCTTAAGAATTGATTATATAATAAAATCATCGATTTCTTATTTCTTTTGTATGAAGAAAATTCAATGCCCAGCTTGATTAGCCTAAGTTTTTAATCCTATATCAATCATAGTTTAGTTTTCACTCCAAGATTTGCTACTGAGACTGCTCATTTGATTGCCAAATACGGTTCTGCAACTCCTTTCTTTTCTAGTGATTGCTTGTATCCACTTGTATGGCTTTCTAATACATTGTATGCTGATTATTCAAAGTCATGAAATCTTTCTTTGTAATTTCAATAAAATGATTAAGATTGTCGTTAAAAAAAAATATAAATCATAGTTTGCTAACTTTTGCTTGTTCACGGTTATAAGACCATTTTCAATGATTAACTCTATTTTTATTATAAATAAAGAATTCTCTAAAAATAAAGAAACACTTTACTCCCATATTCAATTCTATTCTTTACTTTTTAAAAAACAATGTTCATAGTATATTACAATTTTAATTAATTATTATTTTCTTATAAAATTTTATACTAGTATATCAATTTTCTCCCACAAATGATCAATATATCAACATTTTTTTAATTTTATATATCCATCATTGTTATTAATTAAAAAATAAAATAATCTAATATTTATTGTAAATCGTTATTATCTTGATGTAGAAAATTATCAAGATATAAGGAAATATTATGGACAATACGAAGTTAGCTAGTGAATGCCGACTCTATTACCAATTCAGATAAAGTTAACGCTATGATATAGTGTTACATTTTGAAACAAAATTGTGCATCACGTTTATTAGGTAAAATGTTATATTATATAACATATACCTAATTGAAAACGGGTTTATTTTCTATAATTATTAATCCGACTTATTCATATTATACATAAAAATTTGTAAGACAATATAATTTCTTTTCTATTTTCTATTATATCAACTAGATTTTTCATCAATGCTATGTGTGGGGATTTTTAATAGATAATTTAAAAATCAATAATATTTGTTAAATACTATTTTTGTATTTATAATGGTAGCAATATCTATATATATTATAATATATTTTATTACTTAATTTACATCTATTAATATATAACAATTGAGACTAAATGACGTTAAAAGTGTTCAGTAAATGTTTTAAAATATTTCTTATAATATTTTCAAAAAATATATTAATAAAATTTAATATTTTAGATTTTTGTAGAATTTCTAAGTTTTTAAAATGTGATATTTATTTGCTATAAATATTAACTAAACATATATTTTGTATATTTCCAGAATAAATCCAAATGTTGATAAATATCAAATTCGAGAAGTTATTGATTATTATAAGTAGATCATATAACGCTTCAACTAAATATTAGCGCTATTAAACATAGTCCAATAATTTGTTTGATATCACATCACATATTTTCTCTCATGCTCTAAATGAAGTCTTATTTTTTGTTTCTTCCGAAATCCATCAAATCTCTTAATAAATACACCAAATTCAATATATTATTTTTCGGTTAAATGCCTCTAAATTCTAATGCTAAAAATACAATTGGTTTACTCAAAAAAGTCATTATGATTATCTATAAGTTGTTAAAAGTTATCAAAAGCTATTGGTTTTACGGTAATAAATAGAAGATTATTAAAAATTATATAAAAGAAATAAATACTTAAATTTAATCTAATATAAAATTAAAGATATTAAAAATAAATAAGTTAAGAAACAAGTAAAGTGGATGAACAAAATTATTTATTAGTTTCATAATTAATTACAATAATGCATAATTTGATATATATGGGGCAATCCCTCAGATGAAATTACAATAATGCATTTCTTCATATATATAATTATTGAAATAATATCAAAAATGTTTTAAGTGTATATATTTTTAGCATAATTTCATATCCATTATATTCAAATACTCAAAAAGACAAAATTATACGATATTTAGATTTAGATTATAAAAAATGAAAATCAACTAAATTTCTACAAATAGAAAATTTAATATTTTCGAGTTATATAACTTTTTCAAAATTATAATCTCATATTAATATATATATATATATATATTTCATTTTTATAGTATTGCTTCAGAATTTTAAAACTATTTCTAAATACTTAAAGAAAATATATAGAAAAATATAATTAGCTTAAGATGATAATTTAGAATATTTTATTAGTCATTTAAAATTTAATGTTCAAAAATTTAAAGTATGTAATTTCCATTTTATTAATATAATATTTAATTGGCTAATGTAGTGAGTTTAAAAAGTATACAATGTCAATCTTAATAGTATAAGAATTAATGAAAACCACTATCTGACCAAAGAATTAATCCTATACATAAAGTTTTTTTATTAATATATCTGATCTATATTTTTGGGTCACCAACATATATTCTAAGTTATATATGATGAATTATATAATGAGAAAATTATCTTAAATTATTAAATTTTCCTAATATAATATTAAGTTAATATCTTGTTAATAGAAACTTATATATATCTTTCTTACTTTCACTAATTATTTTTAGTATTCTTATTTCTTATGTATTAAATTTCTTCTTATTTTTTTTGTCACCATATCTATTATAGGTTCTATATAGTTAATCGTAAAAATGATATAATTATTTAAAGTTAGAAAGTTCCATAATCTAATATTTAGTTAATTTTTTGTTTAGTGTAAATTGATAGATATTTTATTTATCTTATATTTTAATAGAAATTTATAGATAATTGTTTTATCTTTTATTTTAAATTAGAAAGTTTCCTAATCTAATATTAAGTTTTTTTGTTTAATAGAAATTTATAAATTATTTTCTTTATCTTATTTTTAGATAATTTTCCATAATTTATAATGTTGATGTGGAATGATACTATTGGTTGTTTAAAAGTTTTTAATACTATGTGGACACTCTGGATGGCATTTAGCCTCAACTTTTATATATTAATAGAGAGATGATTAGTTTAATAAGAATATTTGATAATATAATTTAACAATTAATGAATTATTATAAATTAACAAATTTTATATTAATTAGTTCTTAAAAATTTAACAATTAAAAGTTACTTTCCTTTTATAAATTGACTCCCTTTTCTAATTAATTTAAATTGGATAAATTAAATTTCTTTTTCATTTTTAAGTTTTCTGAAATTTTGTTTCCCTAATTTTTGTTTTATGAATTGATTTTAATTCTAATAAAATTAATTTTCTTTTCTATTTTTAGTTTTCAGAAATTTCCTTTACTAATTTTTGTTTTATAGATTGCTTTAAATTGGAAAAAGTTAATTTCCTTTTTAAAATTTAATTTCCTTATTTAATTAATTTTAATTGGAAAATGTTAATTTATTTTTCTAATTTCTGAAATATCCTTTTCTAATTTTCCTTTTTCTGAATTGATTTAAATTGAAATATTTTATTTTTTTCTTTTCTAATTGATTGTAACTGAAAATGGTTAATTTTCTGATAGTTTAAGTTTTCTATTTAATTTAAAATTTTAATTTTATATATTTCAGTGGAATTGAAACATCAGCAACAAATAGAATAATATGGGCCGAACAAGTAGAACAATCAGAAGACAAATATCATGATGTTGCAAATAAAAGTGACAACATTATTATCATCATGACAATTGTTTTAAACAAAATATACCAGGGTGTAATTTGTTTTGCGGCATCTTCTCGAACCAAGTTTTATCTGAATCCTGATTTTGATCATGTTATTATCTTTCAGTGAGTCCTTATCTTGTATATAAATATATATAGTTCGGTTTTTAACCGAACTAATTTGGAACTGATAGGATCCGAACCTAACGTAAACCGAATTTTAACCAAATCTGAACCAAAACAAATATAAGTACCTATTGGGTAAAAAATTGTTATATCATAAATATCAGAAATCTTGATCGGGTAGGATCTGAAACTGATCCCGAATATCCGAATGTGCGGGCTAGATTAAATGACAATGATACAGGCCCTGTTCGTTTGGTAAGTTAGATGTGTTATCTGGATGCAGATGAGTGTTCATGTTCGTTTAATGATAATTCAGATCATGATCTGAAATCAGTATCCAAACGTATTTCTAAAACTCATCAAAGAAAATCAGAATTTCTGGATGAGTTCATTTGGTGCATTTGACTACACTAAACTAATCCAAAATTAATAAAAGTCTAAAACACCCTTATTAACCTATAATATTATTTTTAAAATAATAAAAATAATTTATTTTTTTTTAAAATCGTAAAATCTTGATTTTCCGCAAAAAAAAAAAAAATCTCCAAAACCGTAAAGTTTAAAATTTCCACAAAAACAGTAAAATCTCAATTTCCTGTCAAAATTGCAAAATCTCGATTTTCCGACACGTAAAATTTCGATTTTCCACCAAAAACCGCAAAATCTCATTTTTCCTACCAAAACCGCAAATTTTGTTTTTCCACTGAAACCGCAAAATCTCGTTTTGCCGCCAAAACCGTAAAATCGGGTATTCCCGCCAAAACCGCAAAATCTCGTTTTTCCGCCAAAACCGCAAAATCTCGTTTTTCCACCAAAATCGCAAAATCTCGTTTTCCCGGCAAAACCGTAAAATCTCGTTTTTCTGCCAAAACCGCAAAATCTCGTTTTTCCGCCAAAACTGTAAAACCTCGTTTTTCCGCCAAAACCGCAAAACCTCGTTTTTCCACCAAAACCGTAAAATTTCGTTTTTCCGCCAAAACCACAAAACCTCGTTTTCCTGCCAAAATCGTAAAACCTCATTTTCCCGCCAGAACCGTAAAACTTCGTTTTTCCGCTAAAACCGTAAAACCTCGTTTTCGCGCCAAAACCGTAAGACCTCGTTTTCGCGCCAAAACCGTAAGACCTCGTTTTTCCGCCAAAATCTTATAATCTTGTTTTTTCCGTCAAAACCGCAAAATCTTGTTTTTTCCGTCAAAACCGCAAAATCTTATTTTTTCGCCAAAACCGTAAAATCTCGTTTTTCCATCGAAACTATAAAATCTCTTTTTCTGCTGAAACCGTAATTTCTCGTTTTCCCGCCAAAACCGTAATATCTCATTTTCTGGCCAAAACCATAAAATATCGTTTTCCCGCCAAAATCGTAAAATCTTGTTTTCCCGTCAAAATTGTAAATCTCGTTTTCTTTTAAAACCGTAAAATCTCATTTTTCCGACAAAATCGTAAAATTCCGTTTTCTCATAATAAACTGTAAATTCTCAATTTAAATTTAAATATTATAGAATCATTTAGTTTTATTTTAAGTTTATATATATATATATATAATAAATAAAAAATGAGGAGTTTTTGGTCATTTAACATAAGACGCGTCTAAATAAACATATAGAAATACAAAACGAACGTATTTGCATTTAGATACAATTTTAGGATGCATAATCAAAATCATAAACGAACATCATTTAATTATTGCGTTTAGACTGCATTTGGAAATCTCATCCTCCCGAAACGAACAGGGCCACAATCGGATGGGAGGTGGATGATTTGGGCCTATGTTGGGCCTGAGGATTTAATTGGAAAAGAAAGTAAACCCAATCATCATATTTACAATTATGCCATTGGTTATCTGTCTTCGTGTATAGGAATTTGGAATCTCTGCTTCTTCCTCCTCAGTTTCTTCTCCTCCGGCTAAATCATGCTTCGTCGCCTGATTCTCCGGCAAGCTTCAGCCGCAGCGAATGCCGCCACGGAATCTAAGTTCGCTCGTCATAGTCACGGATTCAATCAGCGAGTATAACATTTTATTTTTAATCTCCTTTGGTTGGATTGTTAGTATTGGAAATGACTCTTTGTGATTATGGTATTCAGAGAGGAATACACAGTAGGAACAAGAAGGCAATGGAGTACGTAGCTAAAGGATGGAGTGCGATTAAGGAAGTAGAAAGAGTCATTGACTATTGTGAACTCAATGATCGACGCCTTATCCCTCTCCTCAGGGTATATACTCTCTTAACTTCCAATTTCTTGTTTGACTGTATTTTTTTGTGTCTTTATGGTTTTATTACAACTTGTATAAAGTGTAGATTTTGGTTTTATTACAAATTGTTTGAATTTAGTGCTTTGTGTCTTTGGTTTTATTACAACTTGTTTGAATATTTTTGTGCTTTGTGTGTTTGGTTTTATTACAATTTTTGAGTGTAGTGCTTTGTGTGTTTGGTTTTATTTCAAATTGTTTGAATGTATTGCTTTGTGTCTTTGGTTTTATTACAAATTGTTTTGAGTATAGTGCTTTGTGTCTTTGGTTTGATTACAACTTGTTTGAATGTATTGCTTTGTGTCTTTGGTTTTATTACTGTTTGTTTGATGGTATCGCTTTGTGTCTTTTTGATTTTATTACAAATTGTTTGAGTTTAGTGCTTTGTGTCTTTGGTTTGATTACAGTTTGTTTGAATGTAGTGCTTTTTCTCTTTGGTTTTATTACAAATTGTTTGAAAGTAGTGCTTTGTGTCTTTGGTTTTATTATTTGAGTTTAGTGCTTTGTGTATTTGGTTTTATTACAATTTGTTTGAATGTAGTGCTTTGTGTCTTTGGTTTTATTACAGTTTGTTTGAGTTTAGTGCTTTGTGTCTTTGGTTTTATTACAAATTGTTTGAGTGTAGTACTTTGTGTCTTTGGTTTTATTACAACCTTTTTGAGTTTAGTGCTTTGTGTCATTTTGGTTTTTCTAAATTGGATTTATTATGGTTTCAGGGAGCTAAAGAGAACTTTGAGCTTGCTCTAGAGGCTGATAATTTGAATACTCATGCTAGATATTGGCTTTCTAAGTTGCACTTGAAGTATCATGTCCCTGGAGCATGTAAAGCTGTGTAAGTAAATCAATAGTCTATGTAAAGCTATTTCCTCTTTGATTCTCTGTAGAACTGCAAATTATATGGATTGATGAGAAAATACTGTAAATGCCAACTTTTTGTTTTACGCCCATGTCAGATTTTTCAACGGAAGTAAGAGTAGATTAGGTTTCATATTGCTGAATGGTCCATAATTTGGAAATTTGCGTGTGCTTTTGGAATAATGTTGTCATTTTCGCAAAAAGGACCAAGGTTTATATTGCGGTGATCTTATTTATTACAAGATTCTTTGATTATTACAGTGGAGCTGCTTTGCTTGTTGAGGCTGCAGACATGGGTAATGCAGATGCTCAGTATGAGCTAGGCTGTCGTTTAAGAGTCGAGGTAAAGCTTTTTTGTTACTTGTTGTTAATAATGTTTATGTTTGCAGTTTTTGCTTCGATCTCTTAGAGATTATAATGTTAGTTATTGATAACCTTAGATGGAGACACTTTAGATCTTCCTCGTTATCTTTTGTCAGTTTACCTTGTTAATCTTTTTCTCCAACTTATCCTAAACCAGCATTTCATACTAATTGTAATCTATCTTGCAGAATGATCATGTCCAGTCAGATCAACAAGCGTTTCACTATATAGAGAATGCTGTTGATCAGGTATGAATCAGTACATAGTCCAGCTCTGGGAATTGTATGAACATATTCCTCAGAATTTTTAAAGAATTGGTAACTGTGCAGCTGCATCCAGGTGCCCTCTACCTTCTAGGAATAGTGTATTTGACAGGAGACTGTGTGAAGCAAGATGTGGATTCAGCTGTATGGTGTTTCCACAGGGCTTCAGAGAAGGTAATGTCTTGCAAAGAACACTCTTCTCAGTTTGTATCTACATCAGTACTGGTAATTAAACAAAGTATTGGTTGTTTTGTTGTATTCTCTTCTATTAGCGGTAATGTCAAAATGTTTCGTAACTATAAAAGAGCATCTTCCGCTTTATGCTCCCCGCCTCATTACTTCATCTTCTTACCATAGTCTAACTCGCAACAGGGACATGCCGGTGCTGCCATAGCGTATGGATCTCTTTTACTTAGAGGTTAGTAATATGCTCTTTCAGCACCAGACCCTTCTTGCTTCTTTTACATCAGACCTTGACGATTACACAAGGCAACAACATCGTTCCGTTTCTTGCCTTTCGAGGTTACTTGCTAAAAGATGTCAACAACTTTACAGGTGTGCAAGTCCCAGAATCTCTAACAAAAATGAACACCGTGGGAGTTTCGCCGCCCAAGAGATCAAGACAGAACATGGAGATGGATACTTTAGAGATGGCGAAAGAGCAGTTCCAAGTCGCTGCAAGAGCAGGATGCGATCTTGGGCTGAGATGGCTACATAGGTTGGAGCAGGAAGAGAAACTTCTTATGAGCCAAGAAGATAACGAATGTGCATCTGCATAAGCTCACACTTATATGTTTCCTGTGGAGTGAAATGATTAAACATCTTATGGTGCAATTTCTACTAGAAAGATAAGATAATATCTGTTTATATAAAAAAAATGCGAAAGTTGACATTTTACAGATTGATTAAAGGGCTACGAGAAAAAAGTTTCCTATTAACGTAAATAAAAATAAATACACTCGTTTATTTATTTATTTTTTTAAAATGAAACAATCAAATAAGCATAGGATGAAAAAAGGAAATAAGTATAAACGATGAAGAAAAGGAAAATTTTATCGTTTAAATAAGTCCCACACACCAACTAAACAGGTTCTATATATAGCAGAGTAGTTTTAAGATTTACGGATCACAACAAAGAAGTGAAGAACCATGAAGTCGTCGAATCTCTCCCTAAGCCATCATCTTGAGAAGATCGATGATATCCAAACATCCATTTACAATCTAAGCATGAAGGTCGAGAAGCTAGAGAAGTTGGAGATAGTATACAAAGAGAAGGCTGCTAGTTATTTGATGGAATACTACTTTGAAAACCACAAGGGCATGGCTTCCGTCTTATTGAAGATGAAAAAACTAAACGAGAACCAAGCTTGTCTGATCGCCAAGTGGCAGCTGTTTTACTCTCAAGTCATTGATATGTTAGAAAGTGAGATTCAAGAATTACAGAATATCGCTACGTTAGAGAGTGAGATCGAAAGATTGCAGATCAAGAAAGCTAAGCTGAGTTGTAGGAATCTGACAAAATGGGGAAAGGTTAAGAAAACTGCAACACGCAACTTGTGTGGTTACTGAACCTGCCGTGAAATTGTGCTGGAGGAGAATGATGAAACTAATTTAGAATACTCTCTAATGTTCTTTTCTCTTTTTCAATGCATTGTATTTGAAATTACGTTCGTTGCTAAATATGTAATAAGAATATTCAGATTAGTTAAGGCTTCTTTTATTAGAATCTGAGTTACCCATAATATCCGATTCTTGTTTACGCAAACTAAATAAAGCATAATACATATCTGGGCGAACCGTATGATTCTAGCTATAACCAAAACATGACCCATCTTTTCTAATGATTCCATAGTATTTACATTGTTTCAGATTGTCTTGTTTGAAAAATGCATCAACCGTGTCGTGTCTTCTATTTTGCAATCAAAAGTCTTATTATTACTTAATGGCCAAAATTGGTATCTCGGTACCAGAGCTACTGCTCATGTTACTAATTAATTTTCACCATCATCTTCAACAATCTGAACCGTACAATAGCAATAATAAGGTAAATTCCCTCTTACAGATGTATAGTGTCGAGATAGCGCAAAGTCTTCTACTGCCTGTTTCCAAGTTTACTAGAGACTGCTCTTGCACATTTTGAATTTGATTCTAATGGTGCAACAACTCGTTTATAATGTTTTTATGTTTGCAGTTACTTTAGAGCGTGATCTTTATCTTTGCTTGTTCCATTTTTGTCTTAGTTGGCTCCTCTTAGCTGAGAAACGTCCGCATCATTTCCTCAAATGAGTGTTTACTTAGTTAATGTTCTTCTCCCACGCATTCTCTGCTTTTCTCTTGACTGATCCAAGTGTTTATCACAAATCGAGTTCCTTATTCCTTGTGGAAACAATGGGCTTATGTTAAAACTTAAAAGTTAAAACATATGTTGACTATATACGCATCATACTCTAGCCCAAAATAAAATAAAAATAAAAAAGGGAAAGGAAATAATTACAAAACAAAACAAAACAAAAAGGAAACAAGTAAACTAAACAAGTTTGGATGAAAAGAAAAAAAAAGGAAGGAAATAACGTTGGATGAAGAAGAAAAGGAAAACTATTATCGTTTGAAAAAAAACTTGTCTATATAATGAACACTCATTTCTCTACTCTCATCTCACAACCAATTTTCATTCATCTCATATATAATTCCTCACAAAACACCGAAAAATGAAGGCTGTTGCAGGAGATATTGAAGTACATATAGATACGAACGTGTCGTACACGAAAAGCTACATTAACACAGCTTCCATCAATCTCATCCACAAGCTCCAGAGATATATGATTGATGAATCAGATGGAACCTTGAGTTGTATTGGACTTTACTCTGGGCCTCCTCTTCCTGTCCCTCATATCTGTTTAAACCTCTTTACCTACACACCCAAACCGCAAGATCTTTTCTCGCGTCTCGATTCCCATCTCCATAATTCTTCCTTGTCCCTTAATATCGCCAAGAAGATAGCTTCTCAAGCAAATGAAAACATAGGGTTTCTACGAAAACCTTACCTCATGACCGTTAACGTCGTTTTGATCCAAGACGTGTTCAACACGATTCCTGTTTCTTGTCTTCCGGGAAAAGAGATACAAACGGAAGATACGACATGTGCCATCTGTTTGGAGGATTTGTGGACAACAAAACATTTGAAATTGCCACATTGTTCACATCGATTACATATGAAATGTATATGCAAGTGGTTGCTGAGTCATAACT
The DNA here is from genome assembly GCA_900406495.1 of Sisymbrium altissimum. Lineage (NCBI taxonomy): Eukaryota > Viridiplantae > Streptophyta > Magnoliopsida > Brassicales > Brassicaceae > Sisymbrium > Sisymbrium altissimum. The sequence goes on along the minus strand of OVBI01000292.1, from coordinate 24,935 downwards.
CTTGCCCTCTCTGCCGTGAAATTGTGTTCGAAAAGAGTGATTTTGAGTCAATTCAGAAAAATAAACAGTGTGATTTTGTATTGTAATTGAAACTAATTTTGTTGTTAGAAATGAAATAATTATAAGAGTATTTAGATTCTATGTTACCCATCAAATTAAAGTAATGAAACGAATAAGTATGACTTATATAAGTGAAATAAACAATGTTTGATTTATTGAAGCCCACACCAAAAGCTTATTTTTAATCCAACAAGAAGTGTAATTAGGTTATTTATAAGGTTATATATATTGGTAACTGAGAATTGTATTTGGTAATCTTGCTGCCGTTAGAGATAGCTTTTCTTCTCAACTCTTATGTATCAATTGAAACTTTTGTGTTCTTGGTGACAACTTAAGTTATATTCTTACTTTATGTTTTTGAATAAAGCTCACTGAGCTATTTATGTTTCTTTAACCATCTCTACTTAATCTCTTTCAGTAAAGCTCATTTGAGCATAAACACTTCTTGTTTGAGTTTGTTTACATGGTATCAGAGCCAGGTTTGGGCCTCTTGCTGGACTTCTTTTGCTCTTGGGCCTTGTCACTTATACTCTTCCTCAAACTTGGGATGGGTGTTTCAAGCACACCAAATTTGCTTCTCAGTTCAAAAAAGGCGCGTCTCGGGAGAGACTTCGTGAACACATCTGCCACTTGAAGAGACGCAGCTATGTGCGTTGTTTCGATCAACCCCAACGCCACTTGCTCACGTATATAATGATAGTCTGTGTCGAAGTATTTAGAACGATTGTGAAGGGCAGGATTTGCTGAGAGATAAACTGCAGAAAGATTATCACAGTAGACCGGAGTAGTGTGATACTGAGCAACCCCGATGTCACGAAGAAGAGACGAAAGCCAAGTGATCTCTCTGGCGACAGAGGACAAAGTACGATACTCTGCTTCTGTAGATGAACTTGAGACAGTGGGTTGCCTTTTTGCTGACCACGAGATTAAGTTTTTACCCAACTGAACACAGAATCCTGTTGTAGATCGCCTTGTCTCTTTACAACCAGCCCAGTCGCTGTCACAGAATTACCGAGAGAACCAGGTCTTGTTGCTTTTGGATAGAGAGACCACAGTGCAGAGTTCCGTTAACATATCTTAAGATCCTCTTGAGCAGATCAAAGTCAGCAATGGTTGGAGCATGCATCCTCTGACACACGAAATTCACAGCAAATTGTATATCGGGCCTAGTGATTGTGAGGTATTGAAGTTTGCCAGCTAGACTCCTGAAGTAAGTGAGCTCTGAGAATACCTCAGAATTCAGATTGTCGAGCTGCAGAGGCAAGGGAGTGGGCATTGGATTGCAATCTGCCATTCCTGTTCGATGAAGGATATCACTTGCATATGAACTTTGATGAAGAAATAACCCCGAGGACGTCTCTTCTATCTGTATTCCCAGAAAATACTTTGGCTTCCCCAAATTTTTCATGGCAAACCTCTTGTTAAGAGACTGTAAAAGCTCGTCGATTAGCTGCTGTTCACTTCCAGTTAACAGAATGTCGTCCACATATAACAGCAGCACCAGAGTTTTCTCATCACGATGATAGGTAAACAGAGAAGGATCAAACGTACTGCACTTGAAGCCAAAATCCAGGAGAAAGTTGTTGAAGGTGTCAAACCAAGCCCTCGGAGCTTGTTTGAGACCGTACAGGGCTTTGGTGAGTTTACAGACATAATGAGGCTTCTCTTGATCCACAAACCCAGACGGTTGATACATATAGACTGGTTCTTGCAGTTCCCCGTGGAGGAATGCATTCGAGACATCAAGCTGTTTCACAGACCAATTTTTTGCAGTGGCAACATCAAGAACAAGCCGGATTGTAGCTGTACAAACTATAGGACTGAATGTCTCAAGATAATCAATACCTCTTCTTGATCAAATTTTTTTGCAACTAGTCTTGTTTTCAGTTTGTCAACTGTTCCATCAGGATTGTATTTTATTTTGAATACCCATTTTGAATTTAAGATATTCATGTCCTCTGTAGGAAGCACTAAGTCCCATGTATGAAGCATGTGAATGCGAATTACCTCTTCCATGACTGACTTATTCCAACCAGGGTGTTTCATTGCAGAAACAATGATTTTTGGTTCTTCACATGAATGGAGGGAGGTGACCATCACATACTTTGGATTTGGCTTTTAGATCCCTGCCTTGGCTCTAGTAGTCATTGTGTGAGTATTGACCGCCTCATGAATAATTTCATCTTCTTCTGCGGCAGGTGCTTCCTCATGATCCCTGAAGCTGTTGTCTTCTTGATGTGAATCAGGTGCATCACCAATTTCTGGTACTGTCGGCTGAGAAACAGGCTTTGGAAGAAGCTGAATTCGAGTAACCGGAGTCAAAGGAGCACAGCTGTTGTCTTCTAGTTGCCACGCTTTCAAGAGAGGAGTCTGATACCTCAGAACAAGATGCTGATATCGGACCTGGAATGGAAACAAGGTTTCATCAAAGAGCACATTTCGAGAGATGTAAACCTTGTCATTGGGTGGGTACAGACATCTGTATCCCTTATATTGACTGTGATATCCAAGGAACACGCACTGAAGAGACTTAGGATCAAGCTTGTGCTGAGTTTGATCACGAAGACAGGGATAACACGCTGAACCAAATACCCTCAGCATCGTATAATCCGGCTTAGTCTTGAATAGAATCTCAAAAGGACTAACATTATTTAGAGCAGAAGACAGAAGCCTATTGACAATATAGTTGGCTGTGAAGAATGCCTCTACCCAGTTGTGAAGAGGTGTGTGACTCTGAAACAGCATCGATCTTCCCAGCTCAACCAAGTGCCTGTGTTTTCTCTCTGCAACCCCATTTTGTTGCGGGGCATAAGGACAAGAGATCGGATGATGAATGCCACACTCGTTGAGATGTGTTTTAAACTTAAGATTCAGAAACTCTCCCCCCTTCATCACTTTGAAATAACTTTATTTTTGTATCTAGTTGGTTCTCAATCAATTTTTGAAAGGCTATGAACACAGATGTAAACTCAGACTTATGACGAAGAGGATAAAACCACAAAAATCTGGAGAAATCATACACAAAGACCACATAATATTTAAATCCCTAACTGGATACAATTGGTGATGGTCCCCATAGATCACAATGCAATCGATCTAAGGGATGTAGAGTACGAGAATTTGAAGAAAAAAACTGAAACTTAGATGATTTTCCCATCTGGCGAGGCTCACAAACGGGAGAGGTTCTACTCTTATTGACTTGAATCCCCTTGCTGAGTTGTAATTTCTGGAGAACGCGAGAGTTTGTATGCCCCAGAAAAAGATGCCAAATATAATTTGAGGTTGCACATTTTCTGTTGGAGAAGAAGGCTACAAGCTCCTTATTTTCCAGCATATAGAGCCATTTATTGTGCGGACCCTTGGACACCACCTTCTGAGTGGTTAAGTCAATCACAAAAACCTTGTTAGCATCAAAATAAACACCACACGGGTAATCATCACAAAATTTTGATACTGAAAGCAGAGACTTTTGAATCGTGGGAGAGACAAGGACTTCATTCAGAGGTAAAGTACCTGTTGAGGAAGTAATAGTGGTGGAGCCAACGTGGGTAATCGGGAGATAAGCCCTATCACCTACCAGAACAGTGTCATTACCTTCATAGGGAGTGGCAGACTGCAGAGCAGAGGCGGAGGACGTGACATGAGCTGAAGCTGCAGAGTCCAGATACCACTCCTTCCCAGATTCATCAGACACACGCAGAGAGGAAAAAGCTTGAATCTCAGTCTGATAATTATTATCGAACCTGTTGTAACACTTGACTGCAGTGTGACCCGTGCGTCCACAAATCTGACAAACTGGTCTCTGACCTGTGTTGGAAGATCCAGATTGATGTTGAGCAAAACCTCGTCCTCGTGTTGAGTAGCCACCATGACCACGTTGTTGACCAAAACGGCCCCGTCCTCGCTGAGGAGCAACATATTGAGGATCATTGGCCTAAGATCTCTCAGTGTTGAACGCCATGTGAGAAGTAACATAAGTGGGCTCGTCATAGCTCTGGAGTTTGCTGTCGAAGCTCTGGACTTCGTAGACCACATCATTGAAGGCCAGAGTAGGAAGCTTGCTCAACGAGCTCTATATCACGATGGTGATAGGATCATACTCTCTCCCCAAGCCATTGAGAAAACAAAAAATCTTCATCAGCTCATCAACAGGTTTCCCAATCGAGCATAGAGAGTCGCAAATGGTCTTAAAGTCACGATAGTATGCAGACAAGGACTTATCTTTCTTTGAGATGAGTTGGAGAAACCTACGAAGAGAGAACTCCCGAGCAACGCTGTTTTGATTGAAGTTTTCGGCTAAGGAGAGCCAGACTTGACGAGAGGTTGGTATACTGTGAACATGACCAAGGACCTCCTCTGACAGTGTACCGAATAGCCATGACCGGACAAGTTGATCTGTGCAGAACCAGGACTCGTACTGTTTGTTGGGGACAACGGTGGTGACCTCACCGTTTTGAACACCGATGGTCGGAGATGGAGCGACGACTGCTCCATTGACAAAGCCGATAAGCTTCTGACTAGACAATAGGGACTCGAACTGCGTCTTCCACAACAAGTAATTGTTGTCGTTGAGTTTGAGAGTAACGGAACTGGTAACGTGAACGTTATCTGGAAATGGGTAACAAGTCACAATGTTTTCACCTATTAAAGTATATTGACTCTGATACCATGAAGATGAAAGGAAAAGATTGAAATTTACTTTCTTATTTCCGATAATTTTTACATAATGTTTTGTATCTACAATATATAGAGAAAAGAGAAAGATCTAGATACTATGGAGGATAAGACACAGCTGTCTTTGTTGAGTCACTTGTTGTTTGAATAACAACCAATTTGTCTTGACTGCAGGTTGTTTCCTCTCCAATTTCCTTTCCCGTACTAACGTCTTTCTTCTCTTTTGCAGATCGAGCTATTGTCTTCTTCTGCAGCAGGTTTTTGGGCTTCTTGTTGGACTTCTTTTGCTTTTGGGCCTTGCCACTTATATATTGAAGCCACACCAAAAGCCCATCTTTGATCCAACAAAAAGTGTAACTAGGTTATTTATAAGGTTATATATATTGTTAGCTGAGAATTATATTTCGTAATCTTGCTGCCGTTAGAGACAGCTCTTCTTCTCAACTCTTATGTATCAATTGAAACTCTTGTGTTCTTGGTGACAACTTAAGTTCTATCGTTACTTTATGTTTTTGAATAAAGCTCACTGAGCTATTTATGTTTCTTTAGCTATCTCTACTTAATCTCTTTCAATAAAGCTCATTTGAGCATAAACACTTCTTGTTTGGGCTTGTTTACATGGTATCAGAGCTGCAGTCGTTCCATGGGTTTGCTCTTCCTTAGTCTCAGCTCAAACATCCTTCTCTACTCATTTGCAGAGATGTCGACTCAAATATTTCAAGCTGCTCTCATCCTCTTTCATCTGCAGAAGCTGGTGGCTTTCAACTCAGGGTCGTCGTTAGTCTTAGCTTCTCTTATATTTGGTAATGTGTTCTTTAATCTGAGAAAGAAACAAAGCATTAAAAATATATCGATTGTTTGAAAAAGACATTCTGCTGGTTGGTTTAGTTATAGAATTGGAATTGAGAAGAGATGGTTATAAGTATACTGGTTTGGGTTTGCTAAGATGGCTTTTAGATGCAAGTTCATGGTGTGTTCTAAGGTGTTTTGTTGAATGCACACAAGTTGTTTGGTTAAATGTCAAAGAGAGAAGATTATGCTAAACTCTCTAAGTCAAAAGAACCTCTGAGTGAGTCATGCAAGTTCTCCACCAAGCGTTGATTGTTTTGAGCAATCTATCTTCACCTCCATGTGCTTCTTCACTCAAGCTCTTGCCAAACCATTCCAAATGCATTCAAACTTGTCAGCTTTGTGTTCACCCGCTACCAAGTTTGCGGGAGGGTATTGAAGCCCACACCCAAAGTCCATCTTTGATCCAACAAGAAGTGTAACTAGGTTATTTATAAGGTTATATATATTGGTAGTTGAGAAATGTATTTGGTAATCTTGGTGCCGTTAGAGGCAGATCTTCTTCTCAACTCTTATATATCAATTGAAACTCTTGTGTTTTTGGTGACAACTTAAGTTCTATTCTTACTGTATGTTCTTGAATAAAGTTCACTGAGTTATTTATGTTTCTTTAGCTATCTCAACTTAATCTTTTTCAATAAAACTCATTTGAGCATAAACACTTCTTCGTTTGGGTTTGTTTACATGATTCTTTATATTCGTCTAGAGTTCTCATTATCTTCATCTGAATTACTATTAGTTCCCATTACTTTTTCCGAGTCTTCGTCAAAAATTAACTTGTAACTCTTCTTCATCATCTGCAAGTACTTCAACTGTATCCGTCAAATCTGTTTGAATCTTTTTAGCGATGAATTCACTTCAGTTCGATCCATCTGATCTTTCTTCTCCTCAAATTCCATCCCCATGATTCTCTGATAAGCCGTGGAATGTATATGTGAGACAGAGGAAGAAGCAGGAAGCATTGAAGAATGGTGGACAAGTCGAAAGTTGCTGACATGAAAATAGCAAAGACTAAGAAGAAGTTATGCAGTTTGTATAAATAAAGGTGTCAGCGTTATTTATAAGTCAGACTTAAAAAATTCATTTGGTCATCTGTGAAGGACACAGATAAATGTTCTCTTTGTATCAACCGCAAAATATCTTGATATACTTCACCAATTGTCCAGATTCTTCTCAGACATTCTCTAAAATACATTCGATATAAATATATAATCACCAACCCACAGTCGGAGTACATTTCTATCAATACATGACGGGAACTCACATCTAAAGCCTCTGCATCTGAGGTAGTCGGGTAAATTGTTAGGAATAGCAAGTGATAAACCTGGATCGAAATCACTTTTCTGTTTTATTACAATGTTACTTCTTCCTTATCTTAATAAAATTAAGCTTTGATTGGAAAAAAATAAAAAAAAAAAAGAAGAAGAAATCTATATATACAGCCAATTGACAAAAAGGAAAAATGATTTATCGGTTTATGATGTTTTTTTTTTTTTTGGTAGGAAAAAGTTTAACGGTTTATGATATTTGATAACGACCATTAATAACAATCTTTTCAACGGTAAAAAACAAAAATTGTTCGGTTTTCGAATTCTTTAATCAAACCAAAGTGAACCAAATTAATACTTAATACAATTTGCTAGGTTAATCGACACAAACACAATCACCCAAATCTAATAACTCGTTCGAATAGAAAAAGGAAAATAAGAAAAACAAAAATAAAAACAGAAAGAAAAGGAAACAACAAAATAAATTTCAAGAAAAAGGAAATAAGGAAAAGAAAGGAAACTTGTATACACATTCGGAAACAAACCCTATATATATCTTAAGACTCTTCATTTCTCTTTCCACAAACTCAAAACATTTCATTCATCACTCATTCGTCTCTCTCTACTTTTGATTTGTTGAATATTTCCTCCCAAAATTAATACGAAGATGGAGACTGGTTCTGAAGTAGATATCATGCCGTTTACGTCGTTCGATCAAACCTTTGTTCATCACCATCCCTTGGTCCAAAACAAAGTTTGCATCAGTTTCTACCAAAGATTCCAGCGATTCGCGGTTGACGACTCAGATGGAACCCTAGCTTGCATTGGACTGGATCCGCCGACTCATTTTCCCGCACGTAACATCTATCTGAATCTCTTTAGCCACGAGTTTCGTCCGAACTACCTGTTTACGCACATCCATGCTCGTCTCCGTGATCGTGCCTTGTCCCTTCGTATCGCTAGACGCGTCGCAGCTGAAGCGAATCAATACGTTGGGTTTCTTCAACCTTACGTCATGTCAGTTTACGTCATTAAGACCCAAAATGTGGTCTCTCCAAAGGAAGAAGAATCGACGATTTTGGTTTCGGAAGATGACAGAGATGAGGAGTCGACATGTGCCATTTGTTTAGAGGGTTTGTGCAAGAACGATGAGACATTTGATTCGCCGTTGTGTTCGCATCGATTTCATGATAGATGCATCGGCGAGTGGTTTCAGAGTCATAGTTCTTGCCCTCTCTGCCGTGAAATCTTGTTCGAGGAGAATGATGAAATTGATTTTGAATAAGAGTCTTATAGTATGTTTTTGGTTTTTTTAAGGTTATATTGTATCTGAAACTAGTTTTGTTGTTATTCATGTAATAAAAGTATTCAGATGATTCGTTAAAGCTTCACTTTTATTTTAGTAATGCAAATTTGGCATTTTAGATTCTGTTTGTGTTCATGTTCTTGTTTACGCAAACTACATTACCAAAGATATATAAAAAAAGACTGAATATATAGAATATCCTTCAATTATAACTACTTATCTACTTCCTCTGTTCTTTAGTTGCTGCGACTCCCAAAAGATAGTTCCAGTTAGGAGCAGTAGCGGTCCCAGAAATTAAATTAATAGGGGTCAAAATATTGATCAACAAAGAAAAAAAATATTATAGGGGTCATGTGACACATTCGAACCCTGGTTTTGGGGGTTCAATAGAAAATTTTTACCAAAAATGCTATTAATTCACTACAGTTTTTACACATATTTAATATTTTATTAAGATTTTAAGGGTGTCAAGTGACACTCCACCTTTCTTAGTAGGTCCGTCTCTGGACTTAGGAGACCAGTTTCTGATTTTTGTATATATTAAAAGAACATTGAAATCATATTATTGTTAGGTGAAAACTGAAAAATAGAATTGGATGAAATAAACCTGTCAGCCCAAAGTATACACAACAATTATTCAATACAACGCCGAGAATTCTCAAAAAGTTAACTGCTCAAGTCAGAACAGAACACAAGAATTCACAACAACTCCTCCACGCCAGCCACCATCTTCAAGTTGACTGCTCCGTTCATTAGGGAGGCCATTCTCGGCAAAAGAAGCTAAAACAATTCAGCGAACTGATGCAGAAATGGCTGCCAAATGAGTAACAAATCTACGCATCAACTCTTTATTTAGGCTCTATCTTGTTTTTATTCTTTCTTGCCAAGATAGATCCTAATTTTTCTGAAATTTCTATAACTTCTTAGTTCTTACAAACTCGTGTCAGTTTAATGAAATTCACCNAAAAAATTCCCCTATTTGAAAAAAAAAAAAAAAAAAAAAAACAATTATTCAAAACTAAGTTTAAAAATAAAAAGGAGGGAAACAAAAAATTGGTTCGGTTGGGGAAGTTATCTTTAAATCGAACCGAAGTGAACCAAGTCAACAATACCAATTTGCTAGGTTAATCGACACGTTCACCAAAATCTTAGTGGTTCGAATGTATAGAAAAAGGAAACAAGAAAAAAAAAAGCAAAAAGAAAAGGAAACAACAAAAATAAACGTTTGAATTTTGAGAAAAAGGAAATAAGGCAAAAAAAGGAAACTTTGAACAATTGGAAAAAAAAACCATATATATAAGAACAAACCAATCTTGATCCCTTACGCAAAAACAAAGATGGAGACTGAATTAGAAGTAGATATCATTGCGTATTCGTCGTTCGATGATCAAACCAATCTTGATCCCTTACGCAAAACCAAAGTTCGTATCAATTTCTATGGATTCGCAACTCATCTTCCGTGCCGTCGAATCAATCTAAGTCTCTCTAGGAACAAGTTATGTTCGAAACGTCTGTCTACGCTCATTGATTCGCGTCTCCATGATAGTACTTTGTCCCTTCGTATCGCAGACAAAATCGTAGCTGAAGCGATTCAATACGTTGAGTTTCAAGAACCTTACACCGTTTACGTTGACGTCGTTTCCACGCAAAACGTAGAAGAAGAACCGACGATTCCCGTTTCGGAGGAAGAAGAAGATGAAGAAATAGAAATAGAAGATGAAATAGAAGAAGAAGAAGAAGAAGAAGAAGAAGAATGTGCCATCTGTTTGGAGGATTTGTACAACAACGATGAGACATTTGATTTGCCATGTTGTTCGCATCGATTTCATCATAGATGTGTCGCCGAGTGGTTACAGAAGCATCACTCTTGCCCTATCTGCCGTGGAATCATGATCGACGACGACAAGGTCACTGATGAAACTAAAGTTTGAATAGTGTTTTAGGTTTTAATTAATGTATTATTGTAATTGAAACTAGTTTTGTTGTTAGACATTACTGTGTAATAAAAGTATTAAAGATTCGCTAAAGCTACCTTAGTAATGAAAACTTAGCATTATACTATTATAGATTGAAAATCCAGTCATAAATAAAAGTAATAAACTCTCATGATTTTGCCAAAATAACATTAACAACAAACATTTTACCAAGCTAAAATAAACAAAAACTTACATTAACTCGGCAAAATTATATTTGTTAAACATCATATCTATATGTCTGGTTTTTCAAGATCTACTTGAAGCAATACAAGGATTGGTTTTTCTTTTATTTGATTNTTTTTTTATTTAGATAGATTTTTTTTTTTTTTTTGTTAATCTCTTACATGTTTCATTTGAGGGTTTGGTTGAATAAATTTTACATTAAAAAAAAAAAGAAAAGAAAAAAAAAGGTGTGCGGTGTTTATTGTCTGACGGTAGCTCTATATTGGGCTTATGGGCTGGAGATCAATTGATAGAAATAGTTTAGGCCATGTCAACCGTTACAATCACCCATATTTTTACTAAGACCAATTCCTACCGCTGTATGAGGTAGAGTATTTTATACTTAAATAAATGAAAATAGTCTTTTTTTAGAATTCTTGAAAACCCCTTGAAAAACATTTGTCCTCTCATAATTAGTTAGAATAACCCAAAAAAATATCATGATTAACTGAGATAATCCATCAAAAAAAATTATTACTCACGTGACTTGTTTTTTGTTTTAGTATCTGTAATCAATTCTAAAATTGTCGTTATTATAAACTTTGAATAAAATAGTTATGAAAAATTTCAAATATTACTTTTCAATTACTATTAAAAATTAAAAGTATTTTTAAATCTTAATTAAGATAAATATTTAATTAAAAAATATCTGAAAATATTATTTACCCTAAACCACAAAAGAATTGAATTATCTAATTTTTTTTTATAGTAGCTACCTCTCAGTAATTGATCTCTCTACTATTCCACAGCAACTTTTACTTAATTTCTCTATTATTGACGGAAATTTTATTTTGAGTAAAAGGGTTTAAGTTTGATTATTCGCTTCGCCTTCCATATCAGCCAATATCTTGTCATCGTATATCTTTCTCAAATTCCTCTTCTTTCTACGACGTGCTACGATATTCGTAGATGATATGATTCACCCAAACCAGAGATGAACTTATAAAAAATTTGGATTTTCACCAACTTCATCTCTGGTTTGGGTAAATCATCTTACTTCTTTCAAGCCTTTGTGCTTCTTTACTCGCTCAAGTTTACGCTTCCTATTTCACGCCTAATCAAAGCACTTGTGCTTTCTCTTTCAAACACAAAAATCATGACCGGAGAAAACTCTGCAATCTCTTCCGCTCGCTCAACAGCTGAAACTGCAACCGTGTTCAATTCTGAGGATCCACAAGGTTCAATTCTCACTGTCAACATGTCAAATGTCACCAAATTAACGTCCGCCAACTACATTGCATAGAGCCAATAGATTCGGTTTCTTCTTGAAGAACATGGTCTCCAAACTTTCATCGATGAATCAGGGAGTATTCCACTTGAAATCATTACAGAAGGTGGACTCACCAAGCCAAGCCCTGTCTTTCTTCGGTGGAAAAGACAAGATCGACTCTACTTGGAGTAATATCCAATTCAACACAGCCTCTTTTGTCTGTTGCTTCCTCGTCTCTTGATGTGTGGTGCACTCTTGAACGTACCTATGGTTGTCGAATAAGAGGACATATCAAACAAATCAAAACACAACTCAAAAACCCGCAGAAGGGTACTCAGACAATTGACGACTACATGAGAGGAGTCAGAGCCAAAGCAGATCAACTTACTCTTCTAGGAAAATCTCTTGATCATGAAGACTTACTTGACTACATTCTCGATGGTCTCGGTGACGAGTACAAAGCCATAGCGGATGCAGTAAATGGTCGGGAGACCCCAATGTCATATGTTGAGCTTCATTAGAAGCTTCTTAACCGTGAAGCTGATCTCCTTCATCAACAAGGTATTTCATCATTCCCAGCAACGGCAAATGCAACAAACACTAACAAATCACATAGAAAGTGGCATCAGTCGTCATCACCTATGAATCAAGGGCATCGACAGTCAAGATATCTACGCAAATGTCAAATATGTGGTGCTCAAGGACACCGTGCAAGTTGGTGCTCTCAGTTTCGCCAACAACAAAATTCAGGTCCGACCTTTGCTCACGGAACACAACCAGTGCATCAGAACTAGAGACCAAAAGCACACTCCACAACAATGCTTCCAATCGGACCAGAACCATGGCTAATGGACAGTGGAGCATCTCATCACATCACTGCCGACCTCAACAATCTGTCACTGCACAGTCCTTACTCTGGTGGAGACTCTGTTTTACTTGGCAACGGCTCGGAACAAAAAGTCATTCACTCCGGTTCCCTCTCTTTACCTATTACCTTATAACTTAAAGATGTCTTGTGTATCCCTTCCATTAAAAGGAATCTTATATCTGTTAAACGCCTCTGCAAAGATAACAATGTCTCAGTGGAATTGTTTCCTCATGATTTTCAGGTGAAGGATCTCAGAACGGGAGCACTCCTGCTAACCGGACCAGCTAGGAACAGTTTATATAAGTGGCCGACTGCTTCTCTCCTTATCTGTGTATTTTAAACTTCTACCAGTTCTTTACATTGACATTCTCGTTTAGGTCCTCCTGCTATACCAATACTCAAAAGTGTTCTTTCCAAGTTTTCTGATTCTATTGTTATTCCTGCATCTTTTGATTGCAATGCTTGTTTAACTAATAAAAACCATAAGTTGCCTTTTCATTTTTCTTCTATTACATCCACAAAACCTCTTGACATTTTATTCTCCGATCTCTGGACATCACCGGTGTGTTCTTTTGATGGTTTCAAATATTATCTCATCTTTCTCGATCACTTTACCAGATATGTTTGATTTTCCCCACTTAAAAGGAAATCTCAAGCTTTCGAAACATTCAAGGCGTTCAAAGCTTTGGTAGAGAACACCTTCAAAGAGCGAATTGGATCCATCTTCACTGACAATGGAGGAGAATACATAGCCATGGCACCGTTTCTTTCTCACCATGGTATCAATCACTTTAAAACACCACCTCATACACCAGAGCATAACGGGATGTCCGAACGACGACACATACACATTGTAGAAACGGGATTGGCCTTACTCACTCACGCCTCACTGCCACCAACGTTCTGGACTTTTTCATTTGCAACTGCAGTTTATCTGATCAATAGAATGCCTACACCGGTCTTGTCCATATCCTCTCCCTTTTCTTGCTTGTTCAAAACTGATCCAAACTATTCTAAACTTTGTATTTTTGGTTGTATATGCTATCCCAGGCTACGTCTGTATGCCACACATAAGCTTCACAATCGTTCTCTTCCCTGCATTTTTCTTGGCTATTCCTCATCACAAAGTGCTTACCTCTGTCTTGAACCACACGTATATACGCATCCCACCATGTTCGCTTTTGTATAATCTGTTTTTCCTTTTTCCAAAATGTCTTCTAGAGTCCTTGTTTCAGATCACTCTGATCACTCTTGGTCCCCTTCCGTTCAGCCCATTTCGTCTAGCAGTCGATCACTCATTCCTACAGTAGGACAAGTGCTACCAAGCTCAGATCCTTCACCACCACTGACGACTACCTTGGACACAAATCTCTCCTCTGGATCGATTACTGAAATCAATGACGCTCTGACTAATGCAGAGCAACTACAAACCAGGGAAACAACAACTACTCTACAAAATATACATCCGATGGTTACAAGAAGTAAATATAATATTCACAAGCCTAACACTAAGTACTGTCTCATTGCGACAATTGACTCTACAGTGGAACCGGCAAATCTGACGCAAGCACTTCAAGATGAACGATAGAGAAAGTCAATGAGAGATGAGTTTGATGCTCAAATTGTTCATGGAACATGAGATCTTATTCCACCTTTGGTTGCTAAGAATATTGTTGGCTGCAGATGGGTTTTTCGCACGAAGTACAAGCCCGATGGGTCTGTTGACAAGTTTAAATCACGTCTATTAGTGAAAGGTTTCCAACAACGCCCAGGAGTGGATTATCATGAAACCTTCAGCCCAGTTGTTAAGCCTACTAAAATACGAGTAGTGCTTGGTGTTTCTACGAGTAAGAACTGGGATATTAGACAGCTTGATGTTAATAATGCATTTTTTCAAAGCAATCTTTCGGACGAAGTATATATGACCCAGCCGCCAGGATTTGTGGACAAAGACCCACCCACTCATGTTTGTCGTCTCAAGAAGGCAATCTATGGCCTTAAACAAGCACCACGATCTTGGTACAATGAGCTCCGCAACTTTCTTCTTGGATCTGGTTTCCGAAACTCTCTTGCTGACGCCTCTCTCTCTTCATTCACGATGATGCTTCAGCTACGGTCTATATATTAGTCTATGTCGACGACATCATTGTGACAGGTTCGTCAACGTCTCTCACTGAGGATATTATTCAGTCCTTATCAGCCCGATTTTCACTCAAAGATCTTGGTGAGTTGTCATACTTTCTTGGTATAGAAGCAACTTGGTCTTATAAAGGTCTTCTCCTCACACAGAGAGAATACATCATTGATCTATTAAGAAGACTAAACATGGATAACATGAAAGCTGTTGCCACTCTACTATGTGCTTCCACACCACTCACACTCCATGGAGGTACTTTACTCGCTGATCCCACAATATCGACGTGTCATTGGTAGTCTACAATATCTTGCGTTAACACGGCCAGTTATTCAGTATGCTGTAGCTAAACTTTCGCAGTTTATGCACCAGCCAACATCTGATCATTGGACAGCAGCTAAAAGAGTCCTGTGTTATCTTGCTGGTACTGTCACTTATGGAATCTTTCTCTCAGCCAACAGTAACATGTCTCTCCATGCCTTTTCTGATGCTGATTGAACTGGTGACAAGGATGGCTATACTTCAACTCGAGCTTTTGTGGTATTTCTTGGTTAACATCCAGTATCATGGTCGTCTAAGAAACTGGATGGTGTTGTGAGATCTTCCACCGAAGCTGAATATCGTTCCGTTCCTGAAACTGCCTCAGAAGTTCAGTGGGTTTCCTTGCTACTCTCTGAACTTGGTGTTCCATCTCCACACGCACCTGTAATCTATTGTGATAACATTGGCGCGACATATTTATGCGCTAACCCGGTGTTCCATTCTCGAATGAAACATGTGGCTCTAGCCTATCATTATATCCGTGAACAAGTACAAAAGGAAACATTGCATGTTCGACATGTTTGTTCGGCGGACCAGCTTGCTTATGCACTCACTAAACCATTGACAAAGTCTCGCTTCACACTCCTTTTTGGCAAGATTGGCCTCACTCACGCTGGTCCATCTTGAGGAAGCATATTATCGTATATCGTAGAATATATCTTTCTTGTACTCCAAGGTTTACATATATTCTGTAAATATCCTCTAACAATACTTTCTGTTTCTAGATCTTAGAATAGATATACTAGGTTTTATCTCTTCTACATTTGTATAAATATGTACAGCCATTATCAATAATATCATCAGTTTAAGATCTCTATACTATTTAGGACACAAAGTGAAGAATCACATAAGTTAATATAATTTGTTCTCCAAATTAAATTACACTAAAACAATAAATTAGAGGGAAAACAATATTGTACTGTTAAGATACTTAATGAGTATCTAACCAATGAACTTAGGAGATGGTGTATTAAATATGGTATTTGAGAAAAGTTGAAGTAATTTGATTTGTAGTGAGTTATTGGGAAATTTTGGGTGAATTAGGATGATTGTTATTAAAACACTTTAGAATTCCATCTAAACCATGAAATTTGGAGTTTATATTTTTAAATAAAATCACCACAAACCTCCTAAAATTCAATGTTTAAAATATTTTCAATAAAAGTAGATTTTAAAATTACAAGTTCAATAACACTATATTTTAAAATATCTTTTAAAATTTATGTTTGAATAAAAATGGATTTGATCTTTTAATAATATAAATCACTACAAAACTCTCCAAATGAAAGATTGAATACCCCCTTAATAAATTTACATTAGTTTCTCAGTTTAATCTATATTAAAAATAATATTATTTATTCGTGAGATACTAAATATCTCCCGAATGCTCTAGTAGTTCACTAGTTCAAATAGAAAAAGCGAAATAAAGAAAAATGGAAACAACAATGAAAATTAGAACAAAAAGTAACAACAATAAATAAACAAACGTTTTGAGTTTTACAAAAAGGAAAATAAGTAAAAGATTGGAAAAAGGAAACTTTTATCGTTTGAAAAATCTCTTCTATATAATCAAGTAATCAACAAACACCAATATTCAATTTTCAAACGAATTTATCACCTCTCTTTCTTTAGCTGCTCTTGATTTTTTGAAACTTACAAACAAAAGAAAATGTTTAAACCAGGAGCAGGAGCTGTTAAAGTAGATATCGATGCAAAGGTGATGACGTTAGATTTAAATCAAACCTCAAGCCTTGATAAAACTGCTGTTCACATCAACCTTTTCAATAAATACCAGAGATTCGCCATCAACGATACACAAGGAACCCTCACTAACATTGGATTATACGCAGCGCCTCCTCCTCCCGTCCCTCAAATCCGTTTGCATCTCAATAGCTGGCAATTCACTCAGCACCGTCTTTTTAAGCTCATCCATTCTCATATCCCTTGTGTTTCCTTGTCCGAACGTATCACTGAAGAGATTGCTAAGCAAGCAAAACGAAACATCGGCTTTCTACTACAGTTTTACCACATGTCCGTTCATGTGGACTTGACTCAAGATTTGTATGTTGCGGTTCCTGTTTCGGAAGAAGAGACACAAAAGGAACAAGACGAAGAAGAAGAATCGACATGTGCCATCTGTTTGGAGGGTTTGCTGAAGGATGAAAAACTGAAGTTGCTACATTGTCCACATCGATTTCATCTAGAATGTATCAGTGAGTGGTTGCTGAAACGTAACTCTTGCCCTCTCTGCCGCGAAACTGTCTTCGAGGATACTGATTGTAGTTTCTTCCCCGTCCACATTTGTTAACCGGAAGAGGCCTAGCTAAATCCAAAACATGACCCATCTTTTACAATGATTCTACATCAGTTTTATATTTTCAATATTCATAAAAAATTCCTCAACCGTTTCGACAATCAAAGTTTGTCCCAAAGCTTAGATTTTTAAATGGAAGATACGCCAAAAGATTTGGAGAAAATATAGCATTTTTTGCTAAGAGATTCACACAAAACGTTTAGACGTCCTTTTCTTGTGTGAGAGCTGATCATTTGTGCTCATTGTGGTGATGTAGTGACTAGTGACGTAATATGAGATTCTTTATGTTACAATTGATGATTCTGATAATATTAACGTTGTCTGCTTCAAAATCCACATTGCGGTATCATAAACTTGATTTTGAAAGGAGGAGCTTCGCATAGCGTTTTTGTGTACGTAGTAGTGGTTTGTGATTGATTTCTTTGACAAATCAAGATCCATTCACTAATATCCTTCCTCTGACGCACGTTGTAATGAATCTTTGACAACAACTGTTAATAACAACAATCTTTTCAGTGGTCAAACAAAACAAAATTTGGTTCGGTTTTGGAATATTTTTTAATCAAACCAAAGTGAACCGAAGTTAATACCAATTTGGTAGGTTAGCTTAATTTACACGTAACTCGTTTATATTTTCTCCAAATAGAAAATGGAAAGGAAGAAGAAAGAAACAAACAGAAAGAAAAGGAAATAACAAAACATAAATTTGAATAAAAAAAAGGAAATAAGCAAAAAAGGAAACTTTTATACATTCGGAAAAAGCCTATAAATATATCAAGACTCTCACTCGTCTTTCCTCAAAATCTCAAACTCAAAACAATATCATTCATCACTCTTTTCTCCCTGCTTTCATTTTGAATTTCTCCAAAAGATGGAGATGGGATCTGAAGTAGATATCCTAGCGACGACGTCATTCGATCAAACCTTTGTTCATCATCTTCCCTTATACCAAAACATAGTTGTCATCAATTTCTACCACAGATTCCAACGGTTCGCGGTTGACGATTCTGATGGAACCCTAACTTGCATTGGACTGGACCCGCCGACTCAGCTTCCCTCCCATCAAATCAATCTGAATCTTTTTAGCCACGTGTTACGTCCAAACTATCTGTCTACGCTCATCGATTCTCGTCTCCAAGATCGTGCCTTGTCCCGTCGTATCGTAGACAAAATCGCAGCTGAAGCGAATCAATACGTTGGGTTTCTTCAACCTTACGTCATGTCTCTTTACGTCTTTAAGACTCAAAAGGTGGTCTCTCCAAAGCAAGAAGAGGAAGAAGAGTCGACGATTCTTGTATCGGAAGAAGACAAAGAAGATGAAGAAGAGTCGACATGTGCCATTTGTTTGGAGGGTTTGTGCAAGAACGACGAGACATTTGATTCGCCGTTGTGTTGGCATAGGTTTCATGATAGATGCATCGGCGAGTGGTTGCAGAGTCAAAGTTCATGCCCTCTTTGCCGTGAAATCTTGTTCGAGGAATATGACGAAACTGATTTTGAATAAGAGTATTTTAGTATGTTTTTGTATTTGAAACTTGTTATGTTGGGTGTACAACATGTAATGAAAGTATTCAGATGAGTCGCTAAAGCTTCCTTTTTATTCTTATTTCGTAATGAAAACTTAGCATTATAGATTCTCCTGTGTTCTTGTTTAGCATTTATAAATGACAAATCAAAACAAACCGCCTCTTTTTTTTACATAACCAAAGATTAAAAAAAAAAAAGTATTCCTCTGTATATCCTTCAACTATTTTCTCTGTACTCCCAAAAAGACAGTTCCACTTTCCCATGTAGAGCCGATACATCGCCCTCTTCTAAGATATATATAATAGAAACTCTCTGTGATTGCCTTTGATCAGTTTGATTCACTTTGTGTGAGAAAGTGTAAAGGTGACCTGCCCAACTCTAAGAAACTCCACTTTGCAGAGCTAAGTTCACTGTTTGTCTCAGAAGTAAGACGGATGATACGCACTTTGAATGGATCCATGGAGATTAACCTTGTCTATCATGACATAGGGTCGAGAAATAAGTAGCCCCATAAGTGGTTGTAGTTACAAAAATCTCTATTTTCAAGGCTCAAGTCTCCTGAATTGAGTCCGCCTGCAGTTTCTTTGCTGCAATAGGGATCATCCGTTTCAGTTTCAGTTTAAGCATCGGTGGACGGTGGTGCATATCTCTCGAAGCTTTCTTTCTTCAGTACATTCTTTAAGTCATCCTCAAATAATTCTTTCACTCTCGCAATGTTGGAACCAACAACAGCTTTTTCTATACCCTTTTTGGGAGCATTTGTCGATGAATCAGGGTGTTCTCCTGATTTGGTCGTAGGGAGAAACTTAAAGATTTACTCTCCTACGACCAAATTGAAGAACTAAATGGTAAACTAATGGTCTGATCTTCCCCTGAACAGTTTACTTTGGCTTCATGTAGAGCATTGACTTCTTCCCCCATAAAGCAATTCTCTTAGATCACACAGATTTGCTTAGGTGTGTCACAATGATTTTTGTTGTTGTTTTCTTATATCCCTTAAGTGGTGCCATTTTAAAATTTGCTATATTTTGTGACACGTGTGTTATTTTGCTATTAATAAAAGCGAAAGGAAAGGTAGTTTGTCAAAATACTCTAGACCTAATCCAGTATTCCTCCACAACTTCCTTCGCGCGACTCGATTTTCTGCCGACCATGATCCCCGAAGAAGCTAATCCAAATCAGAGAGAGACGAAGACTAAGCTTCAAGATGAAACCTGCTGATGAAACACTAACAGACTGCGATGATATTTTTGAAGACTATTCGTTGGTTCCAGTACCCTCTTGTTGTCCCTATACTCAACACGTACCATATGAGTCCATGGTAGCTGTTGGTTCGGAAATCTACTTAATAGGTGCACCCTATAAGGCGCAGCCGTCTTCACTTGTTCGTATCTTTGATTCTCGGAGTCACACGTGGCGTGACGGCCCCAGCATGTTGGTGGCCCGGGCGTGTGTGGACGCATTTTCTTATCGATGGGAAAATATATGTAATGGAAGCTGACAGGAAAGACGATACTTGGATGGAAGTATTGGACATAAAGACTCAGACTTGGAGTCCGTTGTTGAGCCATGGAGCTACTGAGTTTCGCAGCAAGTGGTTTCTGGCCAATGTATTTAGGAGAAAGATTTACTTAATTGCTGATCGAGAGAACTATGCTTATGACCCAAAATAAGGTACGTGGGAAGTTGTGGAAATGCACGATTGCTTTGGATTTATAGATGCTTGGTGTGTGATAGAGGATGTAATGTATTGTTTTACAAACTATGGTTACTGCATGTGGTATGAATCTAAGAGTAGAGAGTGGAGGGAGGTCAAGGGTTCGGATTTGAAAGTATTGCATGACAATAGTAAATATACCTTAGAAATTGTTAATCATGGTAGGAAACGGTTAGTTATTTGGTCCCTGAGGTTTGAAGCATACAACTCACAGCCGAATAGGGGAATTTTGTGTGCGAAAATTGTATTAGAGAAGTGCCACGAAGGTGAGATTTGGGGTAAGATGGAGTGGGTTAATGAAGTGTTTACGGTCACCGAATCGTATGCCATCTTAAGTTGTGTAGTCATTACAATTTGAGGATTCCTAAAAATGAAATATTAAACAAACGATTTGGTGATATCTTGGTAGAGTCGCGCTAATGGTTTCTTTTGCTTTAAACATACTGTTTTGTCAATTAAAGAGGCTCTATATTGTTTTTGCCATGTCTCATGGCATTAATTTGAGAGATTCATATATATAATGCTATTGTATACGTATTGTTTTTTTTTTCTTCTTTTGTTTTATAATATTAGTTATAAATGTGAAGATACTTTAGTCAATATGCAAAATGTGAGAGTACAAGAGGAATCTCTATATTATTATTTGAGAAGTACTTTTTTAAAAATACTCAGAAAAACCCTTTTATTTACCAATCATACCACTGTTTTTATATAGGAGATGTGTTTGGCAACCGAAATAACTAGGGTTATAAATGACCCAAAATACTGAGTCAACTCAGTAATTCGAGTTGACCCGATCCGATATCCATTTCAAAAGACGCGGATCCTATATATACTTAAATTAAACCGGTTCTAAAAGAATTTTTGCAATTTTAACGGTTATCAACTTATATTATTTGCCTATTTTAAAAAACCCAAAAGAAAGATAATTTTGAAAATCTCGAACAAAAATTAATGTTAATAAATGTAATATGGAAATATGTATTATCAGTATCACAAATTTCGGCAACTATTAATTCAATTCAATATAATATCAAATCTAATATGGGAATATATTTATAATCTTAACAAATCTCGGCTAAAATTTTGATATCAAAACAACTTACCAAACCAAATCTTCTCAGTAATATATTATGCACAAAATTAGACTTGCTAACAAACTTAAAAATATTTTCGAATATTGTTTCCTAATGAGTGTCGCCTTAAAATGATCTTCGTTCTACATGAACTCAGAATTCAAAAAAAGATATTGTAGAGATATTTTATGCCGCCAGTATTGATATCTATTTTAACCTACTTTATACTATGTATAAATAGGTTATCAATACCCCTACCGAGCAAATAACTTACCTCTCGACTCACGAGTTGTATTATTTGGTCTGAAACTTCCGGAAATGGCAGAGGCTTGAAGAACCTTTTCCTGCACAGCACATGAAAACAGTTCAGATGGTTTTAGTAGATAGAAACTTGTGGTAAATGATACAAAGTTTTCATCCCTTCTTCTAATATTAAAACCATCGAATTTACTAACACATTTCTATGATCTTTTTTTTTAATTTCAGATGTCATTGAGTTATAAAAAATTGGAGTTTCATCTCAGAGACACTAAGTAAGTTGTTTCATCTTGAATATAATCGCTAAGTTGTTTTGTTTTGTAAGATGCATTAGGCAATTTTTAACATTAAAATAAGGCATAAATCCTCCTAGCCATGAATCTATATTACTTATCTTCTAACTCTTAATAACTTTCCTCATTATAGTAACGTTTATAAATTTCAATACTAACTTAAAAGGATAACCTATCTTGGCAGTTTCCAAGCCATTGTCATCATTTACTAATTGAAACCAAAAGGTTCAGAAACAAACAAGAGATGCATGAAGAGAATAAATTTGTATGCAAGGCATATGTGACTAACAAGAGTAAAGCATTACCATTCTTAACTACTCTTTGTTGTTAAGTAACGTTATGTAATTTTCATGGGAGGGTATAGTTCGTCTAAACATAGAAACGGAATAGAAAAATAGATGAGATTATAACCTCACCAAGCTGATTGATAGCTTCGAAAAATGCTTCATAAATTCCTGCTGTCCAACGCACGTTCACATCTATCCTTCATTCGTTGCTTAGATGTCATTGAAGTAGCTGGTGAACTTTGGCAGTAAAAAGTTCCGATGATGGATTCAACTGATGCTGATTATTGACTAAGCCCTATGAGAAGAGGGTGTTGGTATCTGTAACACATCATGAGAGCCTTTCTTAATAAGGATATCAAGGCCAATAATTAGATAGAACGTTTAAGAAGAGTTCATTTGTAGATTGAAAAACAAACCTTTGAATCTTGATTGAGAACGATAGGATCATCTAGGCTCTGATCGATTTGGTTCTAGACATGCGTGAATCCCATTCAAAGTCGTGACTCCTCAGATTCACCGATCATCCTCTCAGGTTCTAGCTCATTGGTGATTTGATTAATGACGAATGAGTAGAAGCATAAGAAGATAGCTATAACTATTGAGTAGGATTGAGTCATCCCGTAATATCGTCGAAAAAAAACACAAAAAGGTAGAATTCGTGAGGAACTCGATAAGAATATCAACTCTACCCTTTGATTCGCCGGATTCCGCCTATATTTGTCGGAGAACCATATTCGTCAAGCGAAGAGGCGATTGCATGGTGAGAGATGAGTTGAAGGATCATCGGTGGAATCTGAGTTTTAGATCTAAAAAGTTTACTTTCTCTTTCTATGTTTTGTTATTTTGTTTTTTGTTTTACGTGAAATTTCATTATAGCCTAAATTTTAATTACACAGATGCAATTAAACAATCCAGTTGTTACATTCAAGCCCAGTAAATCAAACCCAATATCAAAAGATAAAGGTTTAGAAAAAAATTGTCTTATCTTTACGTTTTAACTTTTTTGTCAAAATAAGAACATACTATTTTTGAGAGAACTACTGTAGATGTTTCCAGCAAGTCCGACTTCTTTTTTTATAATATATTAGATTTCAATATTTGTTTTTATATTATTTTATAAATATTTTGAATTATAATAGAGATTTGTTTAATACACTATTTTTTTTTCAAAATAACAAAAATCAAAATTAAAAGTTTTCAATTTTGAAATCAAAGATATTACACGTCCGATTTTATACAAAGATGATGTAAAATCGTAACTGGATTTCACCATTTTTTATGAACTCTTTTCCAATAAAATTGTATCAATATCATATTTAATAATATTTAATCATAAAAAGAAAACCAAACTAAATTTATTCAAAACAAAAAAATTTAAAACAAAACTAATTATTCCGCGCAAGCGCGGGTAAATTACTAGTATAGTGATATTAATGAGAAGAGTCTTGAATTCGAATACTATCTTTTACGAAAGAATTGAAATCATGTCAAAGCCATTTAAAATCGTTTTGCCCAACTTTTTACTTTCGAAGAGCTCCACTATTCTTTTGATTATCGTCTTCAAATATCACAGATTTATATCTTCTTTATCCAATTTTGTTGTAGTGCAATAATGAGTGCTTGTAGTCACTTTCTAAAGCAGTCTTGGCGTGAAGACCTTGGGACCATGCACCTTCTAAATAGAAACCATTGTTGTCTAGAATTATCCATCCAACTTTGCTAATCCGGCTTAAACCAGTAAAGAATCCATCACAATTACATTTTACCTAACCTGATGCAAATCTTGAAACTGAATCCATTCCAGCTGTCCTGGTCAAGACCATTCCAACCATGCGATCGAAATGAATGATGCATTCAGGTGCGAGAACACTTCAGAAAAACTTCAACGAAGCCGAATAAACCTAGTCGCTGAGAAAGAAGTTGATGAATTAACCGAGAAATTAACTCAGATGAGCATTACCAAGGTCAAGAAGCTCAACCAGGCGAACCAGGCCAAGCATCGGGACGTAAAGAAACTCTATCAAGACGCGTTTGAAGACTATCGGGACGCGAACGAAGACCATCGGGACGCAATTGAACATTATCGGAACACAAGTAAGGACCATCGCGGCGTGCAAGATGATCATCGAGACGCAGGAGCGAAGCATTGAGACGCGGGTAATTCAAACCTCGGTCAAGACTATTATCGGTACGCGGCAACCAACGACCAGCACGACTGGGCCAAACATCAAGCCAAATATTGACCAAGCCACAGAAGAAGAAATCATCAGGTTAAATGACTCATACATCGGGCCAACTTCCAAGATAATCCACCCGCGGTCCATGACTACCCCGGCACGCGCAACCATCGGGCCAAACTTAATTCCCAACAGACCAAACACATTTTCCCCCGAGCCAAACCCATTTTCCGCCGAACAAAACATTAGCCCAGCTAAAATATTCGACCGGCCAAATCATTCACATGATTTGAACCGACCAAGGGACGCGCACACTTCCCACAGACTTTCCTTATTCGTCATCACACTGAATTTGGATCTCTTATTGATTGTGGATTGGAATTTGGGATGGTTGATAA
>OVBI01000291.1:0-94265 GCA_900406495.1 Sisymbrium altissimum | reverse complement strand
CATTCCTGATTTCCTGAGAATTCCCTGAGCTTGACGTTTCTCTTTATTGATTTTACAAACCGATTTTACTGCATTCCGTTTCTAATTATAATCATTACTGTTTAGCTTAATTCGATAACTAATAATCTATTGAGTGAATCTTGAGTCTCTGTGGAATTCGACCCCTAAGTATTACATCGATCTCTTAATTTGAGAGAGTAGCTCTAGGGATAATTTGAGCATATCAAATTTGGCGCCGTTGCCGAGGACACTTGCAGAATGTAAACATTTTTTAACTTGAACTTCAGACGAGCTCGAGCTTGGTTTCTTGGAGAAAGCATGTTAATTCCAAACTCATTAAAGAAATTCGATGACTTTGGTGGAGAGCAACATGGCTTAGCACTCGTGTACCACTTTGCCCATTACTACACTGCTCTTCATCGACGTACTCAAACCGAGACGCAAACAATGATCCAACCAATGATGATTTGTTATTAGTAGAAGAAGAAGCAGTAGGAATCATAGGTATAGGTTCTTCAGGTTTCTTCTCATAAAGATTCTCTTTTTAGCTGCATAACAATAACACAGACTAATCTAAATCAAAACCAAGACAAAGAGAGAGCCAAACAAACACTTCAATTCTCAAGAAATTTTGAATCTTTTTCACCTTAGTAGTAAGCTTACGAGCACCAAGACCACCAGTTTTCTCTGTCTTTCTCGAAACAAAAGGTTTCTTAAACGTACTAGCCACAAGGCCCACAACTGTCTGAGAAGCTTTAGGTGAAGAAGAGACACCAGTTGGTGCTTCTTGCTTATCAATAACCAAAGAAGTGAAACTGATTCCACAGGCTGAGAAGTAGCAACAGAAGATGACGCCAAACCAGTTATGCAGCAGGATATGCAGTAGCTCCCAGAATGGTCTCAATGTTCTTCTTTACATCAGCAACCTGATCATACATCGGATACATAACAAAAATAGAATTAGAACAGGAAGATCCACCACCAACAAAATGTGGCTACTCGAAACGAGGAACCAAATCTTTCAGAGTTCCTTTCAGAGTTTTGACAATTATCTTCATCTTCTTTCACCGTCCAGCTCGAGAAAACCAATTTCCCCGTGAGATTCTGTTTCGATCACTCGCGTGAATCGGAATCGAAATTTGGGTAGATAGTGAAGCTTTGGTCAAGTGGACAGAATCTGGGTTAGTGTTCATCATACGTATTTTGTTGGTTTGTTTTTCTTTTCTTTTTCAATTGTTTTTTTCTTTTTTGGGGGTAAATGTTCAAATGTGACGTGAACATTTCATTTTTTCAAATACCACTTCATGAGGTGGTATTTTTTGTCTACTAATGTTAACTAAAAATTATCTCTCAAATTCTTTAAAATTAAAATGATGTATTTGACTAATCCAAATCCTTATATTTCAATAAGAGAGGATTTAAAACAGTATTTATAAATACTAAATCCAATAAGCTTGGGTTTAAAATAGGTTTTATAAATACTAAATACAATAAGATTGGATTTGGAATGGTATTTATAAATACTAGATTCAATAAAAAGAGATTTAGGAAAATTCAAATATTTTTCCAAATTCATAATTCAATAAACCCTCCTAAATGATCCAATTTGTGTGCTTCATTAAGCCTGTATTAGTCTAGCTTCATTAACTGTAAATATAATAAATGAACAGCGAGAGACAAGAAAAAGGTGAAAAACGAATTGGTCAACCACTAAAGCCGTTAGGTCTACCACTTGTTTATTGCATGAATAATTATCCAATTATTCAGAAGACACACTACAAGATTACTTTTAGGGAACAGAAGGAAAAATACTCATTTTGCAAACAATGGAATCATACGTGGTAAAAGATACTACTAGAGTTTAATTTGTCTGGTAGTAAAGATCAACATTGCGTTTTAGGAAAGTTAAATTTATGAAAAGAAAATGAAACTTGTTAGAATAAATTATCGTGATATAGAAGAAAACTAAATGTTAATCACCGAGATCATTTTATTTGTGGACTTATTTAAAAATTGTAAGATTTGTGTAATTAGCATTAATGAATCCTACACTTATGGAGAAATATAATTAACGGGACAATCATTACATTTCATTAACATGGAAATAAATTAGTTAAATAACCAGAGAGGCAAGATCCCAAGAACAAAAAAGAAAAGAAAAAAAAAAGAAAAAAAGAAAAAACACCAGAAAGGCAGAAACTCATCAGACGAGTAAAAGAACTATCGGTCTTGTCCTTTTGGTCGCACGTCTGATTCATAATATCAAAGAACTCTCTTTGTCGCCGCGACAGATCCTTCTTAACCAAAACCTCACCGACCCAATTCTTTTATTCACCCTAAATCTAAGTCCTCTGTTCTGTAATTTAGCTCTGTAATCACGTTCCAAAGGTTCGAGCTTCTTTCCCGGAGAATCTGAACCAAATGTAAATCGAAAGATTGGTTTTTGATTGGTGCTTACTTCAGCAAAAAGATATTCAGAACCTCCACGGATTATATATTACATGCCGGAAAATTCGGCTCCGGCTGGTCTTTCAGGTAAGATCCCAATGACTTTTTGTTTGTCTCTTATAATTGTCTGTGTGTTTATAGAATTTGTTGTTATCTTCGAAAGTACTGGTCTTTACTGTTTAGCTTCTGTTTGGTTGGATCTGGTTTTGGAAATTGTACTTAATGTTTGCTTACCAACTCGCTGAATTGACGAAGCATTTGATTAGTGTAACTCCTCAAGTCGGATGATTCTCTTAAACCGGTTTGATTATCTGTCAACGAACTACAATTTGATGAATTTGACACTATATTGTGGAACCCACTTCTGTTCTAGGACATATCATCTCCCAAAAGAGGAATTAGCCAAAACAAATCTGTTTTGCTTAATTAGAACAGTTTCTTTATTTGTCATAGACCATTTTCGTTTAGCTTAAAGACAACATTTTCCTTAATCAGATGTTTATGTATTTTTTTTGTTTGGATTTGAATAGGTTGTGTACTGTGGAGATAATAAATATCGGAAGAAAGAAATACAAAAATGAGGATGGCGAAGAACAAACATAGCAAGAAACCAACGTTATTGCGTTGTTCACCGTTTTCTTTAGTATGCACGATTGTGGGATGTGTTTTCATGATTCATCTTACCATGTTATATAGCAGACGATATAGTGTAGATCTTGAAGTTTCTTCTCAGTTACTAATCCATCATCCGATTGTACGTGAGCTCGAACGAGTCGAAGAGGAGAATATTCACATGCCACCTCCTAGGAAGCGTTCTCCTCGTGCTATCAAACGAAAACCGAAAAGACCAACCACTTTAGTCGAAGAGTTTCTCGACGAGAATTCTCAGATTCGCCATCTTTTCTTTCCCGACATGAAATCCGCGTTTGGTCCGACCAAGGATGTTAATGACACGTTGCACTACTTCTTCCCTGGGAAGATTTGGTTGGACACGGAAGGGAATCCGATTCAAGCACACGGTGGTGGCATTTTGTATGATGAGATTTCCAAGAGTTACTATTGGTATGGTGAATATAAAGATGGGTTAACTTATCACTCTCACAAGAAAGGACCAGCTCGAGTAAGCTACCACCTTTTGTTTCTTTCCAATACTGTCTCAATCTTGGAGTCTAGATAAGAATTGTGAAAACAGTTTCTTGTACTTGTTTCAGGTTGATATAATAGGTGTTGGATGCTACTCGTCGAAAGACTTATGGACATGGAAAAATGAAGGTGTTGTATTAGCAGCCGAAGAAACAGATGAGACACATGACTTAC
Organism: Sisymbrium altissimum; assembly: GCA_900406495.1. Taxonomy (NCBI): domain Eukaryota; kingdom Viridiplantae; phylum Streptophyta; class Magnoliopsida; order Brassicales; family Brassicaceae; genus Sisymbrium; species Sisymbrium altissimum. Next base: position 90,500 of record OVBI01000291.1, on the reverse strand, counting down.
ACAAATCCAATGTTCTCGAGCGGCCTAAAGTGATCTACAATTCAGATACCGGGAAGTACGTGATGTGGATGCATATCGACGACGCAAACTACACAAAAGCTTCCGTTGGTGTAGCCATTAGCGATAATCCGACAGGTCCATTCGAGTACTTATACAGCAAATCGCCTCATGGATTCGACAGCAGAGACATGACAGTCTTTAAAGACGATGACAACACCGCCTACTTGATATATTCATCAGAGGACAACAGTGTGCTACACATTGGTCCTCTAACCGAGAATTACCTCGATGTAAAACCGGTTATGAAGAGGATCATGGTGGGACAACATAGAGAAGCACCAGCTATCTTCAAACACCAAAACACATACTACATGATCACATCTGGCTGCACAGGGTGGGCACCAAACGAAGCATTGGCTCATGCCGCTGAGTCGATAATGGGTCCGTGGGAGACGTTAGGGAACCCCTGTGTTGGTGGGAACAAGATTTTTAGGTTGACGACGTTTTTCGCGCAGAGCACGTATGTGATTCCTTTACCTGGTGTTCCTGGTGCGTTTATATTTATGGCGGATAGGTGGAATCCAGCGGATTTGAGTAATTCGAGGTACTTGTGGCTACCGTTGATAGTTGGTGGTCCAGCTGATCGACCTCTTGAGTTTACTTTCGGGTTTCCGATGTGGTCAAGAGTTTCTGTATATTGGCATAGACAATGGCGGCTGCCTTCAGCAGGAGGGAAGAAGATTGCTTAAGAAAAAGACTTCACAACTCTTTTTCAGTTGTGTCTTCTTCTTCTTTTCTTCTTTCTTTTGTATGTTGTGCTGCTGCTTATTGTTATTGTTGTTGTTATTGTGCTGCTTTATTTTGGTTTACAGGTAGAGAGAGAGAGAGAGAGAGAGAGAGTTTATAGGCCTTTGTTAATAGCAGATCAATTGAGGATAGTATGTATGAGTTCTGTTACATTTCTTTTCTTTCAGGACACAGTTCTGTTACTTTTCTTATAAGAAGAGTATCCAGTTCCGGTTTAGTTCGGTTTCAATTAAATTTTGTTAGTTTATGAAATATAGAGTTGGTTAAGTCCGGATTGGCCACTGCTTGTTTTGTTTATTACACACTCACTTGAGTTGAGTTGTGTTTAAATTTATGGCGGGTCAAATAAAACCCGACCCGAATCTGGAAACAAGGGTTATCTATCGTTTAATTGGGCCAGTAAAAAGTTAGGTCACCCGCAAGTCCATAAACCCTTGACGACGTGTTTCTGCCGGAGAGTTAGAAGTTTGCCGTAAGACGGAGGGAGAGAGAAAGAAAGAAAGAAACTTTAACGGCGACAGGGTGTAGGAATGGGTGATAGCAGCAGCGAAGATGAAGATCCCAAGTGGAAAGCCGCCATCAATTCAATAGCCACCACCACCGTTTACGGCGCCGCCGCCACCACGAAACCCGCAGCTACTCAATATGAAGATGGAGATTTTCGAATCAAACCTAAAAAGCTAACACATGCCCAAATCAAGGTTAGTCATCATTACTCAGACGTTTGTTCTATATTGAAGAGCTTAAGGGATTCTAATTTTCTTGTACTTATAGCTCTTTTGATGTCAATTAGACTTTGCCTCCTTAAAGAAGATTGTTATGTCCATCGCAGTTTCAATGGTTAATGTTAGCTATGTTCACAATTGAGAGAATGTGAGAATAGTTTCATGTATATTGGGTTTTATTGATCACTAAGTTGCAGTAGTTGAGGGTTCACGCTATAGTTAGTTATGGCTTCACTGAGTGGATTATTGTTGCTTGAAAACAGGTGAAAAAGATTTTGAATGAAATGGTGGAGAACACTTTAGACTTTGTGAAAGATCCTGTCAATGTTCCCGAGGATAAGCCCGAGGAAGAGGACTGTGGAGTTAGGCTCTTTAAGCGGTGTTCAACTGGCATCATCTTTGATCATGTAGGTTAGTCATCACCACGCCCTCTCCGAGATTCAACATCTGAATCTTTATTATTGCTAATCCGTTAAGAAACACTTTTTGTCCTGTTAACCAGTTGAGCTTCAAGGACCCAAAAAGAAGCCTAATTTACGCCCTAATAGCGGAATTGAAGGAAGCTCTAAAGAGGTTACTAAGAATCATTGTCCTGTCCTGTTTTTTTAGCGGATAATGAATCTCTATCAAAGCTCATTTCTTTGTTTAATATGGTTTACTGCAGTTTAAGAAACGAATAAAATCAATTGCTGTTGACGGATCGGATGTTTTATCTGCTGCTGTGGAAGCAGCTAAGAAAGCCTCAGCTAGACTAGAAGCGAAAGAAGCGGCTGCAAAAGCTAAAGCTAAGAAAGAGGAAGAGAGAGTCGCGGAACTGAAGAAAGTAAGAGGAGAAAAATGGCTACCTTCCGTTGCACGTGCATTGCAGGTAAATTATCTTTAGTGTTTTTCATTCTTGTGTTAGTACAGTAACACATGAACTTAACAAGTGTCGCTGCATATATATATTTGCAGCTAGAAAAAAGTTCGACATGCAAATCTGCAAAATCGTAAAGATCCACCCACTCAACTTATGTATCAGTTTTGGAGGTAAAACGATGGAAATCTCCTTAGTTGAAGAAGAAACATAGAATCACTCTTGGATACAAAATTTTTTAGTGAAAGAAGATTATGACACCGTGAAACATTTTATGTAAGAGATAGAGAGATCATTTGTTCTTGATGTAGTGAGAATGAAGCTCTTCCGAAATGTTTTCATCATCTTTAATCCAAACGAAATCTTCTAATCCATCATAAATCTCCTCAACTGTATATCCATTTTTCTTGGCTCCTTGTTTGGATGATGATGACGAAGAGAAAGCATTCTTTATTCCCTTAAGCATTCTTTTTCCAAGACTTTTCTCGCGTCGATGCTGTGACTGTTGCAGCTGCTGCGGCGGAGACGTTCCTCCTCGCCGGAAAGTCGTGCTCAGTGATGAAACCGATCCTCTCTCTCCTCTCTGCGTCTTGTTTACGTTACTCGATTGGTGAACGCAGTGGAAACTAGCTGACCGAGCAGAGTCCATCACGCTTCTTGACTTGGACTCCATGATATGTTCTGAACTCTGCTTCGATATGAGTTTCTTCATCTCGTCGAGTTCTTTCTCCAAGCTCTTGATCCTCGAGCTTGTGGAATCCATCGCAGCTCTTAACCGGCTGTTTTGCCTCACCGCCGTGTCTTGCTGGAGAAGCGTCCCGAGCGTAACGGAGGAGTCTTTCCCCTCGCCGGAAATCTCTCGGTGTCGATGATGTAAGGCAGGAGCGTCAGCGGCGGCCATGATCGAGTGGCGAGTGTTGAGCTGCTCTTGTAGCATGGCGCGTACAATAAACCTCAGGGGCATTTTCGGGTTTTGAACGGCGTGTAGGAGTAACGGCGGTGAGAGTTTGTCGCAGTCTATCGAACTACATATCTGAACCTTCTCTTCCTCCGTTATCTCTCCGTCATGCTCCTACGACAAATTAAATTTACATCACCAATCGTAAAACGACACGTAACGTAATCAAATTTTAAATACTGATTGTCAATGACGATTTTACCCCTTTTGGTTAATACCTTTATATACGCATCAACGACTCTGTAAAGCAAATCGTGGCGCGGGAACCTCTGCTGGACTGCGTCAGCGACGACGAGGAAGTCTCCGGCGGGAAGTATAACGGCTTGCTCAAGAAACTCGTTGACGCATTCTCCGTCTCCGACTTCAGTCAAAGCTTCGATGCATCTTCCGACTAGACACGCCGTCGTTTCCGACTCCGGAAGCAAGGTGAGACATGAACGGAGAACGATCTTGATGTAGTCGACGTTGACGAAGACGACACGTCGGAGATAAGACTCCGTTAAGTTCCTGAGGTTATCTCTGACGTCGTTTCCTCCAGCTGAAGTCATCAGGAGAAGCTCGACGGCGACTCTCAGGGAAACGATGTTGAACGGCGTTAGTTCAATGTGAGCGCCGTAACAGAAAGCGGTTACTAATGAGAACGTTTCAGCCGTTATGTTTAACGGCGGTGAGAGAGTTAATTCGTTAACGCCCGTTAGGTGGCGTTTTAAATAGCCACTCCTTCTTGACAGAGGATCCTATGGGATAAAAAAAACATCAAAGCTTTTTCGCTTAATTTGCATTAAATGTGTAATTTCAAAATTAAAAAGTTCAAATAAAAATATAACAACTTTTTGTTTATAAACAAATGAAAATAACAATAACTTTGCTGCGACATGCCATGGAAAATCGTTGAAAAATTTGTATCGATTTTGATGAAACTAAGCAAATGGGTAATGTCCGAAATTGGCAAACAAAAGTTTGAAAAATGTAACCTTATGAAGATGGAACCTTGTGCCTCCCACATGTACCAACACATCAGGTTTAGAATTATTAACCAGCGACCTGAATTTAAAATATATATATGGACAGAAAATTCATCATAGCAAACAAATAAATAACTCCCAAAGAAATTGATAAATTAAAATGCGGTAAAGTTTGGTAAAAATTTTAGAGAAACATTACCATTTATGGACTCTAGATTCAAGCTGGATTGAAGAAGAAGAGAGACTGATACGTGGTTGAGGAGAAGGAGACAAAGATGAAGAAGAAGAAGAGAATGAAGAAGAGTGATCCACGTAGTCTTCTTCTTCGTAGATCGTATCTACAAACCCTAAATTTGTCCATCGCTTCATTCTTTTTTCTCTCTTTTTTTTTTTTCCGAGAGAGAAGATGAAAGAAAAGAAATATTTGTTTGATCTTAGAGAAGATTCGAATTCGCCGGTTAGGTTTTTGAGAGTAAAGAGGAGGAAGGAAAACTCACACAGTGAATGGCAATAAATGTGGTAATAGAGGAAATAAATGATTTTTTGTGATCGTTATAATATACGTGAAAGTCTTTAAATGCGTTTTCCTTTTTTCCTCCAATAACCTTCTGTTTCGTATAGAGGGACCACGTCCACATGCTCCAGATGTGTTTGGTTCTACGTTCAAATTCTCAAGAGATTTCAAATTTGATCGAAAATATATCAGATTTTTGTATATATATAGTACTAATGCATTAATCTTCTGTACAGATCGAAGTTTGATTAGTTTTGTTTTACTAACTAAAATATTTGTCATAATAACATTGAACTGTTCATATGATATAATTTCGGACAAACAATATCCTCTTCCATGTTGAAACTAGTTTGACTGTTCCGATGTTGTGGGAAACTAAATTCACATGTTATGGTCTCTAGACTCTCTACTGAAGAAACATTGAACTGTTCATATGATATAATTTCGGACAAACAATATCCTCTTCCATGTTGAAACTAGTTTGACTGTTCCGATGTTGTGGGAAACTAAATTCACATGTTATGGTCTCTAGACTCTCTACTGAAGAAACATTGAACTGTTCATATGATATAATTTCGGACAAACAATATCCTCTTCCATGTTGAAACTAGTTTGACTGTTCCGATGTTGTGGGAAACTAAATTCACATGTTATGGTCTCTAGACTCTCTACTGAAGAAACATTGAACTGTTCATATGATATAATTTCGGACAAACAATATCCTCTTCCATGTTAAAACTAGTTTGACTGTTCCGATGTTGTGTGGGAAACTAAATTCACATGTTATGGTCTCTACTGAAGAAATTATGTGCCAAAGTTCTTTTTTTTTGTGTGTGTGTGTGGTAAAACAGAGTTTATTTTTATTTGGTAAACTAAATTCAACACAAAATAAGATTCTCATGATACTTACTCAGTTATCCGTTCGCATCTATTTTTATTTGAAAGTTTCTGATTTCTTGGTTAAAATTAATAAGGATTTTACTTATATACATATATTATGGTATTTAGAGCATGCAAAAATTACGTTTTCGTTTCTCGTTTTGTCCCACCAGACAAAATCTAAGTTGCATGATATAACCAAATTAAAGTTTCTCAAAATCGCATGACATAAATAGTCAATGAAAACATAATGGATACCTGTTATAATGTGGAATCGTTTTGTTTTCATTTCTTCCATTGAACCGATTGCATCTAAAAATCCAAGATTAAAAATATATGCTTATCTATCGAATACCTCAAATCAAACTAGTTTGAGCTCAACCAGTGTCACTTTTGAGTTTTGAATGCATATAGATATTGAAAAGTGGCTGATTTTTATAATAATAACAAAGATGTTAACTATGGGCTATGGCACTACACTATATAGTATAAACATTTTGGTATATTACTGTTGAATTATATCAAAAGAAATCAGATTTACACTCTAGAATATGTATTTATTCATATACAAAACACCAAATGATCTAAAATTTAGTACTGTATTAATAAATTCAGAAAAATATACAAATTAAATTTATAAAAACTAATCAATATATAAGATCATGAAAGAAAATTATATTCTCATTATAAATAAAAATATTAACATATAAATTTATAAGTTTTTTTACTGTATGTGTATTATGATTTATGAATTGCTTGATTTATATGTTCGTAATGAAATGAAACTATTGTTTTGTTTTTCCGGTAAATTCCTGTCAACGTTTGGGCCTAGAAGTGTAATTTTTAATGGAAATGGCCCATTATAAAACTCTCAGTCAAGCTCAAGCCCATTTAAAACAAAAGCCCTAATATACGAGTAAAACCTAGCTATGGGTACAGACTATAAATGGTTTGTTAACACGCACAATCGCTTCCTCGTCCACATAAAACCCTAAGAGAGAAAAAAGAGTTTCTCCAAACCCGGCGGCGAAGATGAAGTACAACCCAAGAGTGACCTCCTCTCGCAGGAAGAACAGGAAGGCTCACTTCACAGCCTCGTCAAGCGAGAGGCGCGTCATCATGAGCTCACCACTCTCAACCGACCTTCGCCAGAAGTACAACGTGAGATCCATGCCGATCCGCAAAGACGACGAGGTTCAGATCGTTCGTGGGACCTACAAGGGACGTGAAGGAAAGGTTGTCCAGGTGTACCGTCGCAAGTGGGTGATTCACATTGAGAGGATCACTAGGGAGAAGGTGAACGGAACAACCGTGAACGTCGGAGTTCAGCCGTCGAAAGTGGTGATAACGAAGCTTCGTCTTGACAAGGACAGGAAATCGCTCTTGGAGAGGAAGGCTAACGGTCGTGCTGCTGCTGATAAGGACAAGGGTACTAAGTTCACTGCTGAGGATATTATGCAGAACGTTGATTAAAACGAAAGGTTTATCTTTTAGTTGTTTTAAAATCAATGAGTTCTTGTTTTAAATTTTGTTTTGTCGAATGGTTATCAGTGTTTGCGGACATGCGAACTTATCTTTTGATTTCAGTTTCTATTATCAGTTTGACTCTTTCTTAAGCCATTTTATATATTTTTATTTATGCTTGTGTTGATTGTGGTTTAGAATTGATGTCGCATATATTTGATTTGACTTAGGAATTGTGCATTTCTGAGTATCATGTTAGAGAACTGATAGAATAGTTATTGATTTATCTAAGTAATAGTACAATGAAGCGTTGTTGAATTGATTCAAGTCATTGTTCGTGGGTTAGCTCTTTAGTTAAAGATTACATTTCCTTAGAGTGGCAAATGTTACTTGTTGGTTTAGCATATTTGCTCGAGGTCGGGTAATCAAATCGTTTTATAAATGAATGATACTATCTATCCATAAATTTTTTCGTACTCTCAATGCTTTTTTCGTGTTTGTGAAGTGGACGACCTTAGTTATTGTATGTATACCTTCGGCATGGCTGAACTGATTAGAAAAATGGCTCAACTGATTAGAAGTACATCACTCTGTTAACAAACTAATTACTTTCATTTCTCTGAATCTCTTCTTCTAAGCGTCATTTCTATGATGTCGTTTTTTAATATTAGTGTTTGAGTTTTCATATTCACGGTTAGTTATTCAGTCTCTGAGTTTTCACTGCAAAATCGAATTCGACGAAGTCATTCTGATTGCTTCTATTTCTCATCAATTTTTTTCTCTCCTGTTCCACCTCCTTTTCTCGCTTCCAAAAACCTCTTTCCTCGAAATAAATGATATGAAAATGTTTCCATTGAGTTCCCATTGAGTTTAGCAAAATGTCTCGCATGTAAACAGTTCACATAAACATCTGCGTTTGAAGGTTTAGAAAGATATGTACATGAAGCTCTTTTGTTCCAAGTTTATTCAGGCTTGTAATTTATCGACCGAATCAAATTAAAAACCACTATCTTATCGGAGACATTGATTGATTCAAAATTTTCTTTTCCTCACTTATTTGAGCATGTACGCATTTTCATGAAAATGATAAAATTGTCTCGTATCCAAAGGAGAATTCTCTCGCCAATAATCAAAAGGAGAATTCCTCGTAAAGAAGATAAACTGTTTCATTGAGTGTATTCAATAAATAAGCCTAAAAATTTGACAAATCCGAAAAAGAATTATTCCGAGAGAAGATTACCTCCCGAACTCATTATTCAAATGAAAAAAGCGCAAAAATCCAAACTCAAGCCTCAACAATGGCATAATAGAGGGAAAAAAACGGTAGTGTCCATTGTCAAACCAAAATGTCATTGGTATGTGTATCTAGCTAGCTCAATCAAGGTTTAAGAGCGAGCGAGAGACCAAACCTTGGGTACTTTTCTAACGTCTTGGTATCGATCTCACCTGAAATTGTCACTATCGATTTCGGGAGGACCTCATGTTGCAGAAGAGCTCCAAGCTTACCATTACTGTTCAGCTTAGCTTTCACACTCGTCAAGTGATCAACTGCATACAATCCACCAACAGTAATTATGTTCTCATTCGTTGAGAATTTCCTGAAAACCTCTCCCACTATTGCGCTTTTCCTCGACTCATCTAGGTGTTGAAGATAAGAAGCTTTGATCGAATCTGCTTTATCTCCCCTGAAAAAAAACTCGAAGAAAAGATTATTAAGAGTACAAAAAAATAGCTCTCAGCTTTGATAATAAAGTAATCATTCGTTATCTTACAGTATTACGGAGGCACATCTATCTGGGTTTGTGATACTGATTCCAAAGTTATACTTAGTGAAAGCTCGAGATGTGGTGTCATATCCAGCTTCAGCACCGAATGAGATGGTTGGTGAACCAAGAGTGGCTGTTACATCGATTAGAGGGTTTTGTTTCAAAGCTGCAGTGGCGGTAACTGTTGCGTGATCATGAAAGTATTGCACCTCCAGCTGTAAAAGTCGTAGTTGAGTGTGAATACAGAAGTACAGAAGGCTGAAAAAATCATTATAGATATGTATATTAGGTAAAAAAAGTTCTAAATTGTGAAACCTTGCTAGAGTTGTACTCAGGCATTTTGAAGGAGGCAATGGCTTTTGTTGATGGGAGGATCTCAGTGATTGTGATGGTTGTCAGGACCTGGCCAAGGTGAAAAGGAAAAAGGTTAGAGACATGATTTTTACTTCTTATAACACAAAGTTGATGAGTGAATCAAACGAGACTTTACATTAGAATCCGTGTCGATCTTGACATCAAACAAAGCGTTTCTGTACTTGTATTGTGTAGCAACATCACCAGCATGTACTACTCCTTTCTTATGAGCAGTAGAAGTAAGAGCCTATAGAAACATCAAAAGACAGGGACAAAAACAAGGGTCAGTGGATGCAATGCAGCCATTTTAGTATTTCCAGGCAAATAAACACGCCGAATTAAGTAGCTCAAAATCTAAATATCCATTATAAACATCCTTGTGGTTCTAAAGCCACAAATATAAATTACCAGGAAACACGTTATTACTCATTAGCTAGCAATTCATATGATTAACCATCAGCCTGTTATAAGCTAGACTTGCAATACCTTCCAAAACTGAGATGATCTTATAGAAATGACATCAGTACATACGCAGATTACTCAAGTCAAAGCACAGATTATACAATGCTAATGTAGAAACAATCCATCAGGAGAAGGTATTGCCTAGAGAATCAAATGTACACCAAGACTGACTTTACATTTCACACTCCATATCAAGCATCTTAACTCTTTATTATTAATCCTAAAGATCATCGTCTCTCTCAAATGCCTTGTAATACTCTCAATCACTGACTCATCAAAGCAAATGACAGGTTTAAAACAAGTGAAGAAGAATCTCATAAATCAAATCTAAAAACTCTTGAAATTGATTTGAACATTATACAAGAAGACTATAGATAACAAGTACTATTTGTTGCTAAACCAAATGATAACCTACTCATCAAAAAAGGAAGAAGATGGTTTTCAGATTCAGATACATACCACGCCGGAGACACTGCTAGTGGAAATACTGAATTTCTGATCAGTACTGTAATCTCTCGTCAACAGATCTAAACCACGAAATAGCAAACATTAAAACATACTCAGCTAACCAGATTTCAATCAGTTTCGTCGTCTCCTTAACACACAAACAGTTCACATTAATGCACCGGAGAGCGAATCACTACACCGCACTAAATCAACTCGAAAATCGAAAACGAATGGAGATGGAGAGTGGAAGATATACCTTTGGCTTTTTTGCCGATGTCGGCGAATAGTCCCGGTCCCTTACTCATGGTGATCGGAGAGATCGGCTAATAGAGTAGTTGCGAGAGAGAGAGAGAGAGAGAGAGAGAGAGAGAGAGAGAGAGAGAAGAGAGAAATCCCCCACAAGGTAAAAATAAAATATAGAGGAGTTTAGAGAGTAAAGTACTGTTTAAGTAAAAGAGACTGTTTATAGTTAGCAAATATGGTTTCGTGGTGTAGTTGGTTATCACGTCAGTCTAACACACTGAAGGTCTCCGGTTCGAACCCGGGCGAAGCCAATATTCCTTTTAGTTTTTTCGACAGAACAATATAGGCTTCCAACGTAGTGAGCTCATTGGGCCTTTCAATGGCTCTTTTTTTTTGTTCTATTTTTCCATTAAAGGTAAAAAGCCCAATAACAAATATTACAATTACAGATGAAGAAACCTATCTCCCCATACAATTTGATTAAAGAACTAGACCCAAGTACCCAACCCAGCTTTATCCATTTTTTTTTACCGCCGTTGGATTCATCACTGCATGATTTTTCTACATAAATCAGCTGATTAACAAGAGGCTCTTCCATTGGATTTGGGATTCTGAAGGACATATAAGGAAGTAGGGTTGTTCCACCAATTTTGTCTTTAGAGATTTACAGAGCCTGTTTGACTTTCTTCTAATATTGGTATAATGAAAAATCTTAAAGTACCTATCTTTTTATTTAAAATAAGAAATAACCTAAATTTGATTTTCACTTAGAAAACATATTATATGTTAAAACGTTATAAATCAAACATCAAAATTGCCATCAATATCTCTCACTCACTCACTTGGTCCCTGGGACCTCTTTTATCTCAACTGTCCATTCTACATCATTATCATCCCATGCAATCTCCACTTCTTTTATATGGGATTCAAATTCATCCGTTCTATATGTATATATCTCCTTTTATATAGAATACATAGTTGGTCACAATATTAACAAAAAGTTGAGTTTGAAAACAATCTATAAATTTCTTGAAAAGAAATTGATCGCATCTTAAATTCCAGGCTCCAAAAGACATCTATTTTGTTATTAATCTTTGTTTAAGCAGCCTATAGCTATAAGTTTGAATATATTTTGGTTGTAAAAAAAAATAACAAAACTTACAAGCAAACATAATTAGAAAAAAGGAAAAACCTACTCAAAAGAGAAAGAAAGGGAGAGAGAGAAAATGAAGTGGGGGTGATCACAACCAATGTAGTTAGCCTGAGCCTTAAGAAAGTCTCGTACCGTCTTTTTAAAGTCTCCACCAAATCCCCATCCACTTCCACCACACATAACTAACCACGTGTCCCGACCAGAGAATCGTAAACTTCTGCAAGCCAATGAAAAGACGACATCTCAGTTATGACCCAGCTCCACACATCACAGGTGAAAAGATTCGCTAACCTGGCCAAACCTTTAAACTAACTCCGAAGATATTGGCAACTCAAAAAAATTCATCAACAACACCTGTCGCGATTTTATATATGCCTTCCTCTATTTTAATTTGTAGCTTTGGAGTTTGAATAGTAAGATAAACTCTTCTCTCAAAAGTCATTTCAAATAAGTAAATACCATAGATGAGAAATATATAACGCATTTTGATTCATAAGTAAAATACTGTTACACAAATAGTCTTTCGAATAACATAAACTAAAGTCCTCGTAAGAACGATTGAACACAAAGGTATTAACGTAAATTATGTGTGGTTGTATGTTAGTATTAATAAATATTATCTTTTGAAATCTCTGTGATTGTCCTTTTTTTTTTTCTTTGTATGATATATCCTTTGCTAATAAAAAAAAAATATAGATAAATTGAATTAGATCAGTTCATGATTTGGACTGCTACCTATCCCCAAAATTGGCACAACGTTGATAAGTACTTTAGTATTCCATCTTTGTGAATGTGTTACTTTTTTCGGCTTTTCAATAAAGTTTGATGTTAGACTCTAATACATATATAGTTACTTGATTTTTTTTTCCCCAGCGCACATCATTTTAAAATAGGCATTCTTAGAAAACAAGCCGGTGCTATTGAAAAGGTGGTTTTTTCAATTTCTGATGTAACTAATTAATCTGGATTTTCGTGTACTTTATATCTTTAGCTGGATATTTTAGAATCAATCAAATTTACCGCTGCTCGATCTAAACTGGATTATATGGTTTAGATTACGGTGTTTCGTAACTTTTTCGTAGGTACGAAATGGATTTTTTTTTTTTGTTATAACGTAACGTACGAAATTGACTTAATTCGATTCTTATATCTCTATATATAAATAAAATTTAAGATGGAAAATAGGATGAGATATTAATGGATATGGAGAAATAAGAGAAGAAGCACCACTTGATCACTTAGAGCCCACGTTCCCACTCTTAATCACCCAAAAATTATAACAAAGACGTGCTCACATCTCATCTCACTCCCTCACCAGCTCACTTCACTCTCTCTATCCTCTTTTTATCTTTCTTTCTTTCCTTCCTTTTTTATAAAACAATCTCTCTCTCTCAATCATCAAACTGATCAAAGACGACGACCATATGGCTCTCGACACTCTCAATTCTCCGACCTCCACCACCACCGCTCCTCCTCCTTTCCTAACCGAGCCGGAGAATCTAGAGTCGTGGACCAAAAGAAAACGCACAAAACGACACCGACTTATAGATCAGTCTAACCCTCCTTCCGAGGAAGAATATCTCGCTCTCTGCCTCCTCATGCTTGCTCGTGGCTCCTCCGATGATGATCATCACTCTCCTCCTCCTCAACCGTCCGATCATCACCACCGAGACTACAAGTGCTCCGTCTGTGGCAAATCTTTCCCGTCTTACCAAGCGTTAGGTGGACACAAAACCAGTCATCGGAAACCGGTTAGTAATAATAATAACAATAGTAACCACGATGGTAATAATAACTGTGGTAACGGTTCCGTTACTAATAATGGAAATATTAGTAACGGTTTAATTGGTCAAAGTGGGAAGACTCATAAGTGCTCCATCTGTTTTAAGTCGTTTCCATCTGGTCAAGCATTGGGCGGTCACAAACGGTGTCACTACGACGGTGGTAACGGTAACGGCAATAGTAACGGTAACGGTAGTAGTAGTAATCACGGGTTTGACCTGAACTTACCGGCTGATCAAGTAATGGAGGCTTTTAGCGATGAGACACTTGGGAAAAGTCAACTATCCGGCGAAGAAACAAAGTCGGCGTTGTGATTTCTTTTTTAATATTTTTACCGATCAGCTAACTAGTGATCGATCATTAGCTTGCTGATGAGTCTGTAATGAAAATGATTGGAGTGGACTTTGGATTATTTTTAGTTTCTTTTTTTTTACGTATACATATGTTTATTCGTTGTTGGGTATATAGAAAGTTAAAAAGAAAACGGGAAAACATTTTATTTTTAAAGGAAATAGTAATAACGAAAGAAAGAAATTGATTAGTGTAAACTTCTATTTCTTGGAAATTTCCTTTCTGTTTTTTTTCCATTATTTGTTGAATTCCCTCATTTACTACTTCCGCAAGCAAAGGAGCCACTTCTATGAATCTGACTGTCACTCCCAGCTTGTAGTGATCTGTTCCTTACGATTAACTATTTTGTTTAACACTTTTAATATTTAAGTAATCAATTCCTATTTCGAAATAACATGTTTTGATAGGAGGAAATTGTATTAATTTTGGTTAAGTTAGTATTAATTATTGAAGTAGTGATAGATCGGTTAGTAGTACCTAACGAAACTAATCCTTAAGAGTCTTGTCGTCTTTGATTACTATTATCTATTTGATTGGTTGGCACTCACACTTCCCTCCACGCTTTAATTTTTTTCTTTTATATGTAGATCTGTATTATTTCGTTTTCATGAGTGTTAAGAGTCTATTTATTATCATAAGTTGTTACGATAAAATATCCTACACGTCCAAATCAATCCCAAGTTCTTATGTATCTTCTAAGAAAAAAAGTAGTTATGCACTCCGAAGAAAATGTAAATATTGGGTATTCTCTGAATTAAATGGCCATATATATAGACAACTTTTTTTCTTTTCTGGTGACACTGAAATTGGCTTCTTTTAGATTATTAGTTCTTACATAATCGATATGTAAATATGACTTTTAGCTTTTCTTCCCAACATTTAAACTATCATTGATTTTTTTAAGGAGCTGATATTCCGATTTACTTAACGAATCACTAAAACTCTGAACATAAAAACAATCACTAAAACAAATTCTAAAATTAAATTGTCCATGTAGATTGTCAAATCGTTAACCAGCACAAATCTACATTTGTGTCCGTTAAAGTATCCAGTAACTCCATTACGCAATAGCGAAGATAGACACATGTAAAAAAACCTCGAATCTGACATGAACTCTTTATATGGAACCCTACCTTTTTTTAGTGCTAAAATGAAATTATAATCTCTAGCGCGACTCATAATCAGTTCTGATCGGGGTTGCCGTTGAAAACATTAATCGTGAAACAGTTTCATATCAGCATTTTTATCAAAGGAATTTTGGCCATGTGGCAAATAATGTCTTGTTCGTAGTTGCAGGCAAAACTGGAAACATAAGAATTCACCAATTTTTTTGGGTAATTTGTAAAAGACCTAGACCTAGAGCAGTTGTACGATCCAATAATATCCAAATTCGTTTGGCACTAGTGCCGCTCAAATGGTGTGATGCACCAACTGACCAGACTATTGTTTGGACCATAAGAAATCTGTAATAGAGTCCATAGTGGTCTTAATTAATAGCTGAGAAAATTTAGCCCATTTATATTAATGGCCCAGGTGTTAATTTTAGATCAGAAACTCAGCCTGAACGCCTTGAACTAAGATTTTGAAACAAAGGAAGCAATGGAGATTCTTTTTTTTTTCTTTTTTTTTTTGGGTTCGAAAAGAAGAGAAATAAGAAAAATTAACCTTATTAACTAGTAGGAGATTTCCGCGCTTCGCGCGGATTATTATTTTATTTTGGTATATTATTTTTATTTTTTCTCTTTTTCTTCTGTTTCTTTTTTGTTATATATATTTTTAAAAATACACATTATATCAGTCTAATAAAGATTTATTTTATATTATTTAAAAAATTTAAGGTTCATTTTTGATTTTTTTCTTGTCTTTGTTTTTTCTTTAATTTCCGTTATGTGTGTGATTTTTTTTTCACTTTGATGAAATATTGTTAATTTTTATTTATTTCATGATTAAAATAATGTAATATATCAAAAGTTTACTTTAATTGATCTTTGCAACTTTTTTTTTATAGTTACCATTTTACAAGATATATTTTTTAAATGTGAATTATTATTCTCACTTCTAATATATATTATCAAAACTATTAATACTATTATATTTAATAGGTAATATTATATTTAAGATATATTTTTAACATAAATGTCTTTTCATATTCTTCTTAAATGTAATTAACAATTGTAATGAGAATTAAAATCTAATTTTACAAAAATTAAAATTAATTAACTAAATTGCTGAGGTTAAAATTTTTAATATTGTCTTTGTTTTTTTTTTAGTTTCCGTTATGTGTGTGATTTTTTTTCACTTTGATGAAATATTGTTAATTTTTATTCATTTCATGATTTAAATAATGTAATATATCAAAATTTTGCTTTAATTGATCTTTGCAACTTTTTTTGTTATTATTACCATTTTATAAGATATGTTTTTTAAATGTGAACTATTATTTTCACTTCTAATATATATTATCAAAACTATTAATACTATTATATTTAATAGGTAATATTATATTTACGATATATTTTCAACATAAATGTCTTTTCATATTCTTCTTAGATGTAATTAACAATTGTAATGAGAATTAAAATCTAATTCTACAAAGATTAAAATTAACTAACTAAACTGCTGTATATATTATCAAAACTATTAATACTATTATATTTAATAGGTAATATTATATTTAAGATATATTTTCAACATAAATGTCTTTTTTCATATTCTTCGTAGATGTAATTAATAATTGTAATGAGAATTAATATCTAATTCTACAAAAATTAAAATTAACTAACTAAATTGCTGAGGTGTCAAAATTTTATAGTTCATAAGATGAGGTGGGTGAAGGAGAAGATAGCACAAATAACTTTATATATATAGATATTCAGCGATAAATGGTTTTAAAATGTTAAACAACCTATATGAATATGCATTTAGTTTTAACTTTCTTGTCAGTAGTAAGAATTATTTAGATTAGTTCAGAAATCAAAATTCGATGTATACATAATTTTCATATCATCTAAAGACAAATAATATGATCACTATTAATTTGTCTCTTTGCATATTGTTTAGGCAAAAAATCATTAAAAGGGATCATTTAAAACTTCTTTTATGTAAGGGCTATAATTTGCCCAATATTCAAAAGCCAGCCCAATATTAAAATCTAAAGTATGTACTGCATGTACTTCAGCCCAATGTAAGTTTTTCTTTGTACACTCTTTGTTAGATTATCGTCGTCTGTTTTATATGGTCAATATATATATGGGTTTGTTTCATCGGATTTTTATTTGTACAACTCAGAAGTCCTGGCTAATGCTTGTCAGCTCGAGTGGTGAGTCTGCTGACAAGATCGACAAGAACAAGGTATATGAAGCTGTAAGATTCATCGAGATGTAAGGACTGCTTTGGGGACAATGTAAGTAATTGGTGGATCGTTAACGAGGTCTCTAAAGATTTTTTGAAATTTATACACAGGCGGTTTACTATGGAGTCGAGTTTTTGCGGATCATATTCACGATTGTTGACGATCATGCATGTGTCAAGACTTCAACACCGTTACTGAAGAAGCTCAATTTACGTTGGAGGGTATTGTTGTTGTCGCCTTGAACAGAATATATTACTATGTCAGTATATATCTAAGTTCAATTTCAGCTCCTTGAAGCATTAAGTCTTTCTATATATAAGCTAGTACCCAAAATCTCCAAAGGAAAGCTTTTGGGTAGTATCCGTTTACTGCTTTTGGTTAAAGGTAGCCTAGTTAAAGTAATGTGGAAATCTTTAGCTATCTTTTGTTGGCTTTTGAAATTGTATTATCATCTCCTTGTTTCTGCATAGTTATGGATGGAAGACAATTCAACTATTTTTTCTAAAAAATGGTTTCTATCATCTCTAATATTTAGAATTTTGGTTTTCTGCACATGATCTTTCGTTATGATAGTACATTCACGTTGCATGACTAATCACACGATGATGAGATATTATTACTATGTTCTTGTATTTTGTGTTCTTTTCACAAGACATAAATACTAATTATTTTACCATTTTACAACACATTGCTGCGCTGTTTTGAAATACCATGTTTCGTCTGTAAAATTTTGAAAATTTCAGTTTCCTATTATTACTATGTTCTTGTATTTTGTGTTCTTTTCACAAGACATAAATACTAATTATTTTACCATTTTACAACACATTGCTGCGCTGTTTTGAAATACCATGTTTCGTCTGTAAAATTTTGAAAATTTCAGTTTCCTATTATTACTATGTTCTTGTATTTTGTGTTCTTTTCACAAGACATAAATACTAATTATTTTACCATTTTACAACACATTGCTGCGCTGTTTTGAAATACCATGTTTCGTCTGTAAAATTTTGAAAATTTCAGTTTCCTATTATTACTATGTTCTTGTATTTTGTGTTCTTTTCACAAGACATAAATACTAATTATTTTACCATTTTACAACACATTGCTGCGCTGTTTTGAAATACCATGTTTCGTCTGTAAAATTTTGAAAATTTCAGTTTCCTATCCAAAACAGTTGGCCGTTATATTAGTAAATAATAGTACTTTACATACTATTTTTTTTTTTGAAAGCAACTTTACATAATAACACTATTTGTTGTTTTTGATCAATGGCGTTCGAGTGTTTTGGGTCGATTGTTTAAATGTCTAAACATATGATTTTTAGAACCAAAATGTTCCATGATTTATTCAATTTTAAATTACTAATGGAATGAAGTAATGGTGGAACAAGTTTTTAAATTTATATATTCTTAACATGAAAACCAAAAAAGAAAAAAATTTATATATACAGACGGCGGCATTCAGTGGAAATTTTGCCTAATTGCCTAGGTAAAGGCACCACGTAAGCCACCAAAACGGCGCCGTTCACCGCATTACTACGAAAGAGTAGAAGCAGACACTTCGATGAAAAGCAAAGATTAATATATATGTATATATTATAGTTGTTTTATAATGTTAAGGAGGAGAAAAGAAATGTTTGATTTGGTCACACACGTGAGACAACATCGTAGACAAAAGCTTCTCTCTTTCTTCTAAGACATTTTTTAAACACTAAATCATCACAACCCTTAAGGATGATTTAAGGGTCAGATAGTGGGTTTGTTTCATTGAAGGGTCAGCTTAGACTTAACCCTAAACAAACGATTTTATTGGGTTGATAAATCTATAATAAATTGTTTACAAAGTCTACGTACATGAACGCTGTTTATATTTTATAAAAGCATAGAGGAGTATATTACATGGGATAGTTAAGAAAGGCAAATTTAGTTTAACGAATAGACGTTAAGAAAAACGAACCTGCAGAGAGAAGTGGATAAGTATATACTATCAGTTTTGAATTTAAGCGGGACATTGCATTGGGACATTTCATTTGGAATCTATGTTAATCGTCGATTTTCGGCTAAAAAGGTTGTATTAATCAAAAACTTGAAACTCCTAAAATTTGTCAACCAGCAAAACCATTGGACAAATAAGAAAAGGCTATTTTAATTAGGCAATTGTCATGATCGAATACTCGAGATCGTTCACGCATGACGCAACAATGCATATGAATTTTTTTTAAAATGAGTAGAAATTTATAAAAGATATATCTTCTGTAATAAAAGAACCAATGGTTGAGGAGGCACAACTATTCGCGGAGACACGGAGCCGTTCGCACCCATCACCTTGGAATCTAACTTTTTTTTCTCTTCTCTCTCCTCATCACCAACTAGTCAACAACCACACACCATTTCTTTATTTTATTCATATTCAAAATTTCACAAACATAATTTTTTAAAATTCTTCCTACTCATTTTAATTATATAAATTTTTCTTTATCACAAAAATTAAATCAGTTCTCTGGATATGCCCAAAATAAAAACAAAATTCGCTAATAAATATTTTGTTAATGCATTAGTAAGTAATCATTCTATACATATTCCTAATTTTGTAGGGCACTTCAACATTTATTATTACATCATCCAATTAAAATAAAGTAAAATAAACTCTATAGCATGACCCATTCCTTTACTCAAGTATCGTGTATCAATCAATGTGTCTATATAATAACATAGGTCTGCTTCATCATCCAAAAACATTGAAACCCTTGTCCCACTCTCTCTCTCTCTCTCTCTCCTCTCTGAGCAAATATCTTTTTCTTGCTCCCAAAGCAAATCTTCATCATCTTCCTAATTCATGTGAATCTCCCAGATAATAGCAAACCAGGCTAAATACAAAAGACAAAACAAGAAAAACATTAACATCTGAAACTATGAGTTGCAATGGTTGTCGTGTACTTCGAAAAGGTTGCAGTGAGAATTGCATCCTCCGTCCTTGTATCCAATGGATCGAATCACCCGAAGCTCAAGGCCACGCCACTGTCTTCGTCGCTAAATTCTTCGGCCGTGCCGGTTTAATGTCATTCATCTCCGCTGTACCGGAATCTCAATGCCCTGGTACTTTAAATTTAAACCAAAACTCGTTCACTTCTCTCCCCCCAGATCTTCTTTCTTTTCTATTCTTGTTTTGTTTTCTTGAAAACGTCATCGTTTTACTAACCCCTTGAGGTTATTTTGGTAAATTTACAGCTTTGTTCCAGTCTTTGCTCTACGAAGCTTGTGGAAGAACTGTGAATCCGGTTAACGGCGCCGTCGGGTTGTTATGGACGGGGAACTGGAATATCTGTCAAGCGGCGGTTGAAACCGTTCTTCGCGGCGGTTCTTTGAGACCGATCCCGGAGCTACTTACACGCGACGGCGGATTCGGAGGGTTTCCATCTCCAACTTCCGACGAAGCGTCGGAGATCTGCACGGAAATGCTTAATGATTCCGGTGATCGGAATATCTACCACCACTGCCGCTTCTCGAGCTCTAGATCCAGATCGACGGCTTCTCCTCCAAAACGGAAACGGTTAGCGTCGGAACAACAACAGCAACAACGACCGTCGTCGGAGCTCGATCTTTCTCTAATCCCTACTTTTCCGATTAAAACGACTCCGCTCAAGGAGGAGTCGGTACGACCGGAAACACCGTCGATGTACTCGGAGGAATCCGTTACGACGACGTCGTTTCCGGAAAACACCGTTGGTGAACGGTTCGTACGCGGCGGAGGAGAAACGACGAAGTTGCTCAACCTTTTCGCTTGAACGATGTCGTTTTGATTTTGGGGTTAAAAATGTAATTTCGATTTAACTTTTTCTTTTTTTTTTTTGCCCTTTCGTGGAGTAATATTTTGGGAAATGTGGCACAACCGGCAAAATTACGTGATTTTTTTTCTTTCTCTCTAGTTAATTATGAGAAGTTAACCAGAGTAATTATTCAATTGAGAGAATAATGATAATTAGTCGGTGGTGTGTACTAGTGTAGTACTCCTAATTTTCTTCATAATCATCATCATTCTCATTTAATTTCCGATTTAAAAGAAAACGATGATAAAATGAGTACGATAAAATGAATATTATTGATATTTTACAACATTTATAAAAGATATAATTATGACGTATGAAGTCAACGTATACATAATGCATTCACATCTTCCAAAAACAAAACACCGGTCAGTTCTTTGCACCCAACGGACTTCGATTCTTTAAAGGACCAATTTGTTGCATATACACACATGGTTATAATACACAACTTGTTATTTTGATAAGCATCTTTAATTATTACTCCCTAAATTATATAAACATCATCTCCGGGTTATTAGTTTGATACGATTATTTCTATACAATAAATATAAAATTTAAATAAGAAAATTATCTACATGCATAAGAATATTCCCCGAGATAAGGTAATTATTGCTAATTGATAACATATTATATATCTTCACTCACTCACGTCAGTCTTGAGGTCGTTGTATATATATACATAACATCCAACATTTTATAACAGCGTATTCTTCTAATGTGAAATACAATTTCTCGATTGGCCTATACAGCTATACTTAATGGTTAATACATATATATATCTGATAGTTTAGACATACCCTAAAAACCAAAACTAATTAGGTGCATTACGTATTAGACTATTAGTATGTAATATTTTTATAACGAGTGTGTGGTACAATAAATCTGGATTATGTAATGCATGTAGTTGGATTGAACCAAAAAGTTGGGGTTGTAAAGGGAAAGCTTTTGTGGGGGAGAGGCGGCTTTTGGACGACGCAAAGAGCCGTTTTTCACTAACTTACCTTCGTGGAATCTTCAAAAGCACTTTTCTCTTCTTCTTTTTTTTTTTTTCCATTTTTTCCTTCGGGACCGAAGCATTTTTTCCTTCTTCTTCTTCTCTTCTTCACATTTTGTTAAATTAAAAACATATAACAAGGTATAACTACTATGCTTTGTGGATGATGGCGTAGAAGCTCCAATGAAATAGGTCAATAACGTGCTCTTTAAAAATAAAAATACACCAATAACATGTTGGTTCTATAAACATTATACTCTTACGAATTACGATTCATTATTACTAGCGTAAATGTCAAACTAATAAAAACATGGCAAATCTAATGATTGTTCTGTGATTACTCAATCAGACGTCTTGGTTCAACATGATCGAGGGATTCAGTGTATAGTACTAATAATGATAAAACAAAGTTATACGGTGTTAGCAGCTCAACTAGTACACTAGTTGAGACTTTAAACTAAGATAATATTCACGAAATTCCAAATTCAAATATCAACAATTTTAATATGTTTTTTTCTTTCGTATGAAGTGATTATTGATCTTAGTCCGCAACTTTTTGAATCAAAGAAACTAAAATATTACGTACTTCTATAAAAAATTAACTAAATAAGTTTAACTCGGACCCTTAGACGATAGAAAATAAATAATACATAACAATGACATTTCTTGTAAGAATAAGACTTCTCAAATTCTATCCCAAAAAAAAAAAAAGATCGTTTGAAATGAGGATGGATTTTTGTTCGAACAGAAGAAGTGATTTGGAGATCTTAGAAGTGGGACCAGCTTAAAATATACTTTCGACCAACCACCAATTGGCAAACAAATGCTTGTGGTCCACGTCACTCTCTCTTCTTTTTCTGACCACCGGACTTTTTATGTTTTTTTAAAACAATATAAATTGTTAATACTTTTAGGCTGTGATTGGTAAGGACTGTGGCTGTACGCTGTTGGCTGTACAAACTTTGGCTTTTAGAACTGTGACTTTTGTCTAAAGTCTGAAATTCTGACTTTAAAAAAAGATGAAGAAAATAGAAGTTTCTTTTTTTAAAATGACTTTAGAGGCTTTACACGGAATTTTAAGTTGTCTAAAGCCTAAAGTCTGATTGGTAAATTTTTGGCTTTGATGATTTTACAAAACCACAAAGCCTCTAAAGTCTATATACCAATCAGTCTGTTAGTTTTGTCCGTTCCAAGTTTCTCACGGCCTATCATCAACCAACCCTCTCAGCTTTTAAAAACGATAGAAATACAAATTTCAAAGCGAACAGAGAAGGTTTACAGTTTTTATATAATAATAATAACAACCTTTGTCAGGAAAAAAATATATACTATATAATAATAAGCTGGAAGTTTTTTTAAACGAACGAGCTTTATATGCTACATTCGCTATGGTTCAAATAATTTTCCATGCTTTTGCTTTTAAAAATGGCACACAAAATTAAAAGTTGGCTTTGGTCAAAAAAAAAAAAAAAAAAAAATCAAATTAGGTGTTCCGCGATCTGAGGATTTTAATGAAAGATCTTCTCGAATATTGGGATGTGAAAGTGGAGTTTATTTACATCCTCCAACTTTCAGTCTCGTCCGTTCATTACATCTTCTAATTAGTGTCTAATCATGAATTTTCATTTTTACGGAACTAATGCTAATAATACCCAACGATACTCTTTACATGTTAATTTGCCAATAAGATATTAGAATAATTTGGATAAACATAAGTCCATCAAATAAATTGAGCATAAAATAACGTTAGCAAGATTCTTGTTTAATGCCAAAAGCCACGAGCAGCCGCAGTTTCTGATGGGCCCAGTACAGTTTCATCACCTCCTCCACTTCAGTCGGTGTGAGTCCACTTGGTGTTTTCTTAACTGTTCTTTCGTATACAAACAAAAAATTAGTTATTAAGAATTTAGCCTATAAATGAGTTTATTTAGTCATTTAAAACGAGATAAATTAGTAAGAAAAAAAAAGTAGCCGACAAAAAGAAATAGTAAGAAAACATGAAGTTGAAAAATATTAAACAAAACGATGTGGAGCTTAATAAAACGATCACAAAACTAGTCAATTTGGTATAAATAATTAAGCAATAAATCTAAATTAAAAACACATAACTAAGTGAAAATCATAAATTAAAAATGTTTTGAAACCGTAAGATACGTAGTTTTTTTTTTCTTTTGTTAGTTGATTGTTACAACTGACAACCGTTATATACATCACCTGGCTCTCAATTAAAGCTAAACCAGGATTAGCTGAATATTACGTATCAATTAATGTCATATAAAACCAGTAAACACACGTAAACCATAAAGCTTGATATAGTTGCATATAATTCTTGATGAATTTTTGTTTTGCTCATTACCACACAAGTAATATACGTAATAATTTCGGCAACAGCTTTTGTGGGTAAGAGATATAACTAACTATATAGTATATACTAACGTATTTAAACATTTGATTCTTCTTTAATTAATTGAATCCCATGTTCCGATTACCCCCATACATTTTGTATATATATGACCTCTTCAAACAAGAATACAAGATTATTATTCTTGTTGATTCCCCTTATATAGGCTGTTTCTTGACTTCAGTTTTCCTCAAGTTAGCTTATCATAATTCAAGAGTACTTTGTTGTGTTTTTTTTTTCTTGTGGATCATATCATATCATATCATTATTCAAACAATTGTTATTATTATCAATCGAGAATTCGAGATGATCATATGACTTGGGTCACATTCTTTCGTTGATGAACAGGCAAATTTAGGGTTTTGTGTGATCCTTCTTCGAGTTAGGAGAGGACACAAGAGC
Source organism: Sisymbrium altissimum (assembly GCA_900406495.1). Classification (NCBI taxonomy): domain Eukaryota; kingdom Viridiplantae; phylum Streptophyta; class Magnoliopsida; order Brassicales; family Brassicaceae; genus Sisymbrium; species Sisymbrium altissimum. Next base: position 65,805 of record OVBI01000291.1, on the reverse strand, counting down.
CATCTTGCCCCTTCAAAGCTAATATTGGCCGTACATTTATTTACACTTTGGATATCTTTTATTAACGCAAAAAGGGTTTTAATAATAATATATAAAATAAGATTACTTAAGTCGTTTTTCTTTATCGACTCTTCTGATGTCTGATTGATTCAAGTTTTATACAGTCTGATCATTGCGTCACTAAAATTATTGTTTGCGGATCGTAATCCTTTCTTGAGGGGTATTTTCGTGAATTTGGAGGAGCTTGGATCAGTGAAGATCTTGGGAGAGATCGCGACAAGGACTTTAAATGGATCCGACACGTGACTTTCACGTGACTGGTTCCCTCAACGCTGGAACATACTATCCACTCTTCACACCTTTGGGTCCTACAATAGCTTCTGACCTTTGACTAAGTAAAAACTTTTTTTCTTTTTTTTTTCAAATGAAATTTAGGAAAAATAAGAGGGTAGGATGTGTTGTTGAAATAGTCGATATGTTCTAGAATCTAAATCTCCGGAGACAAAATTCCAAACACGAGGAAGCTAAGACAAATAAAAATAAAATCAATCGACATCAAGGTGAATAATTATTACAATAAATTTTAAAACGCTTAATTAAGTAGAAAACTAAATAAAAAAGAAACTAAAGAACAATTTTAACAAGAATAAAATCATCACCCAATCTATTGCCAAAAAGAGAGAATATATGCAACTACATTCTTCTAAAAAAAACGAGGACATGGAGAGCTAAAGTTATCCAAAACTGATATAACCAATGCAACCACATTTTTCTACATAACCTAGCCAAAAAACCAAACAACCAAACAATCAAGAAATAAAACTCGTTCATGCACCTAGTGTTGAACAAAAAACTCTCAAAGTGAGATTAAGAGATTTATGTTTGCGGGAAGAAAAGAATTAAACAAAGATGTTGATTAATGAACAAAAGGGATCCGAATACAAGGGGGATGTGATTGGCCTCGTCAAGTTTGGCGATGCCGATCACAAGGTTTTCGTTATCCTCTCGTAGAGTTTTTTCTGTGTATCCTCATTCTAAGATGACTACGTATTTTTATGATCTTTTAGTCGGTCTTCTTCTCCTGATAAGTCAATATCTTCCTAATATCTCGGGCCTTTTCCTTTTCCTCGCGAGATTCTTGTTTATCCGTAGACCTGCCTCGGCAATTTAGGGAGCCGACTTTATGCCGAGGCGGGTTGGGCTCGAAAGAGGAATCGATTATGGGCCGGTGCGAATTCAGACGGGCCTTTTTGGGGTGGTGTTAACCAGGCCCCTAACAGTAAGTCCCCCCCCCCCGGCTCGTCGGGTGAGACCCAACGATTGAGCGCGGCGAGCAGAAAATGGGCTTTGGTCTGGAAGAATTCGCATCGGCACGTCGTCAACAGTTCGCATCGATTGGCGTGAGAAAGATGAAACGTCACGTTTCCGCGGATTTTGCGAAGATTTTTCTCGAGAACCCGAAACGTCCTTTCATTTATCGCGTGCTGTGCAAATGACACGTTTTCGCCAGACGTGACGAACGAGGCTAATGATTACAGAAAGTAATCATTCCGCTTTGTCTTTGGAAAGCTTCGCACCGCATCGAAAACATGCGCGCGTGGGTCGCGATGATTGCTCCTCGATTTGCGTGCTCCCTTGTTCTATAAATACTGGCACCCCTTTCTTCATTTTAGTTTTCCACTTCCGAAAATTTGCAAGGTACGCCTCTCCCCTTCTGTCTTCTTCCTTTCGTTTTGTTCTTCGCGTTCTTTGTTTTTCGTTTCGATTTTCGTTTACATTCGTTGCTCCGGCGAGATCGTACCGTCGGATACTGCAAATTGTCGGTTTCAGTCGCGTATTCATAGATTTCCCTGGGGATTTTGTTGAAGTTCGTCTCGGTTCTTCGTGCTTTGCATCCTCAGATCTTCTCCGATGGCCGATTTGGAAGAAAACATTGTTGTTGATTCCGATGCGACGACAGCAACTAGCTCCGGTGACGGCAGGGAGCCAAGCGCAGGATCGTATGGTTGTAAATCCGCTGCGGCCACGAGTTCCGAGGCCGTGCTCGAGTGAAGACTACGAGGCCGGAAACATCGTAATCCTCGATCCGCACGGGGTGTCGAGGCTGAAGAGAGGTCAATGGGGCCCGAGGTTCACGGGTAACATGTTCAACGTCTACGCGTTGAGGTCGACGCGGCAGTCTCTAAACGCGTTGAACACGTATTGCAAGTTCAAGGGGAACTTGACATTTCTTCTCCCCGGGCTCAACGAAAGGCCATGGGACGCCCCGGAAGGGTACCTCTGCGTACTGGAGTGTTTATTCACCGAGGCGAATCTGAGGTTCCCTCTGCCGAGGTAGATCATCGAATACTGCAGTCGACGAGACATCGCTTTCTCCCAGCTATCTCATGCCGGGGTGCGTGTCTTGATGGCTGTGATCAATCTGGCAGCGAAGGAAGACCTTCCGATGTGCGTGAGGATGATAGAGGAGCTATCATCAATAAGGAAAATCCTGGGGGAGCGGAGTGTCGGGTCGTTTTACATTTAGCCGCGCCAGAATCTGAACATTGTCATCGGAAAATCAACGTCGAAGGTTCATGACTGGCGCGAATTCTATTTTTTCGTGAAGAAGGACGCGATGTCGATGGCCGACCCCGACCTGCCGAGCCGGACTGGGTGGAACATAGCGATGGGTAGATATTTAGATCACGCGATGCTAGGATGATGCTCGTTTTAAGTTTTCTAATATCGTGTGTTCCTATCATTTCAGATCCATCGTTGCCGATCACAGGTTTCCGGAAGGTTATTCTCACGTGTCGGCGAGGATAGCAGAGCTAAGCCATCGCGAGTGGCCAGAAGCTTCCGAGGCGAAAGCGAAGCGAGCCGGGAGTAAGTTTCTTGTACGAATTCCATTTTGCCGATTGGAATGTAGACTAACCACCCGTGTTGCGATTGCTCATGTCGTAAAGAAAAGGAGCCGTCAGCCAAGGTTAAGAAAGGAAGTCAGTCGAGGATGAGGCTCAAAAAGAAGGATTTCACCTCGTTCGCGGAGGAGCTCGCCGAGACTATAGTGAAGGCCTCGGGAGAAAAGAGACCTCGCTTAAAAGAGAGGGTTGTCTCGAAGGACGAGGCGGAGGCGGGCAGACCGTCGACGAGGGCAAACGCGACCGTGGTCCCAAAGGGAGAAAGAGTCGCTATCCCAGAGGTATAAAAAGAGGCCGCTCCCGATTCCGCGGGTACGAAGAGCGTCGATCCGAAGGGGCCGAAGAGGGCCACCGTTCAGACAGCAGGAGGAGACGCGGCAAAGGTGGCGGGCCCGAAAAAGGCCGGTCCTGGTGAGAAGCCGGCGGGAATGGGTTATGGTTTTGAAGGGAACCGTAAGCGGCGCGAGGACGTCGACCCGGAGATCGGCGAGGCAGCTACCCCGAAAAGGGAAGGCAAGAAGNGGGGACCCGAGGGCGATGCTGCTGGAATCGAGGTGGAGCGAGGCAACTATCCCGACGTCGAGGCCGGGAAAGGCTTCAGGAAGGTCCGGGTGCTGAAGCCGTATGCTTTCGAATGGCGCTATCATGGCGACGAGCCGCTCACTAGTGATCGATAATCGTGTGCCGATCTTATGTGGCGGATGAGTCTGAACGCTTCCAACGAGGTCTTTGCTCGGGAGAGGAATGTCCTTACTGCCAAGATGGCCGAGGGTGAGGCGGCCAAGGCTACCGCGATGAAACTCCATGCGGAGAACGAGGATCTCAAGAGGAGGCTCGCCGCGGCGGATCAGGCCACAGAGGAGAAGAAAGCGCTCTTAAGGGCTAAGGAAGAGGCGGAGGCCGGGTCGGCCGCGCAGATAAAGAGGAACGAGGATCTGTCTTCGCGATGGGCTGCCGATAGGGAGCGTTTGCTCGAGCGGGGGGAGCGCGGCAAGGAGGAGATCGTGGCCGCGTATGCCGCGGTCACGGAAAAAATGAAGAGCTACGTGGTGCAGCGATCGGAGATAGAAAGTATCCTGACAAAGCTGGCTCAAGCCAAGGGCGGGCTCGCTATTATGCGCCACCTAAGAGAGTGCGGTTGGGACATCCCGGAATACGTGACGTCGCAACTCGTCGATAAGGCTAGCGCGCTAGAGGAGAAAGCCCAATCATACGACGAGGTTGAGTTTGCGCAGGGCGAGCTGGACGAGCTGTCAACGCCGACAGTGGAGGAGAAGTAGACGACATAGTTCTTCCTTTTTTTTTTTTTTTATTCCAAGTGTTTGGATTGCGACGAAGTCGCTTTGTAAAAACTCGTATTTTTAACTCGTATTTCTAATATAAGTTTTTTTTGTCGGCAAAGATCTCGTTATAATTATTGTTTATTTTTCTTTGGCGACGGATTGTTTTGAGATAATCGCGTCGGCAAATCGAAGAGACTTGCATTAGGAGGGGTGCGAGGCTTAATTGTGCTTTTCTGCGGTAAAGGCTTATTTGGGCTCGGCTTACGACAGCAAGTCGACGCGAGGCTGCGATCTGTTATCGGCGTCGGTAGCTTCGTGTGTCTTGTATGTCTCTCAATGTTTGGACGCGGGTGTGCGGTAAGTTCCGACTTATTTGACCCACGTAACATTGTGATGGAATGCGGTGAGTTCCGGCTTCGAATTGCAGATGGTAATCCGCGTCGTCTAAGTTGACGTATGCGAGTAAGTTCTCGGCATGTACGTAGTGGTGAGTTCAGACACTTGGCCAGAGTGTCGAAGTAAAAGATGAGTTTAGAGAAGAGAACGACTAAGGTTTTATTAGATTTGTGGCTGGACCTAAGTATAGGCTGCCTACGTACCTGAAAAGGGATCAAGCCATTCGTAGTTCGAGGATACAACGAAGTAGGCGCCGGGGCGAACAATGCGGGAGACCAGGTAAGGACCTTCCCAATGAGCCCCGAGTTTTCCAGTGCGGTATTCTCTTGTGTTTTCGAAGACTTGGCAGAGTACGAGGTCTCCTTCGTTGAAGTGGCGGTTGCGAACCTTCTTGTGATAGTAGCGAGAAGCCTATTGTTGGTAATTTTGCATTCGGAGAAGTGCCTGGTCGCGGGTTTTTTCAATGGTGTCGATGTTGTGGAGGAGCATTTGGTCATTGATACCGGGATGGAGAGGCAAGTATTAGCGTCGAAGCGTAGCTACATTAGCCTCGACGGGGGCCATGGCTTCGCATCCGTGAGCGATAGAGAATGGTGTTTTGCCGGTGGCACTGCGTGGAGTTGTGCGGTCGAGTTCGTCGGCCCAGACGCCTTTTTTGGCTTCGAGTCGCTTTTTGAGGCTATCGAGGATGGTTTTGATGGTTGCCTCGGCTTGTCCGTTACCCTGAGGGTAACGTGGAGTCGATTGGCTCAGGCGGATGTTCCAGCGACTACAGAAGTCCTTGAATACTTGAGAGTCAAACTGAGCTCCGTTGTCTGTGACTATTTTGTAAGGTAGGCCGTGGCGGCAGATGATGTATTTCCAGACGAAGTTCTGGACGTCTTTGTCTTTTATGAGTACGTATGCCTTGCCCTCCACCCATTTAGTGAAATAGTCTGTCATAATGAGGAGGTATTTGCACTGACGTGAAGCGGAGAGCGGGCCGATGATGTCCATCGCCCAGCGCATGAAAGGGTAGGCCGGGGCGGAAGCGGAGAGGAGCTCGGTAGGTTGGTGGATCATCGGCGCATGCCGTTGGCATTTTTCGCATCTGGTGGCGTATTTCTCGCAGTCTGCGATCATGGAGGGCCAATAGAAGCCGTGGCGACGAATTTTGATGGCGAGGGCGCGGCCGCCAGCGTGGTTGCCGCCCGCACCGTCATGAGTTTCGGCGATGACTCGTCGTGTTTCGTCGCCGTGAAGACAGATGAGGAGTGTGCCGGCGGGTTTCCATCGGAAGAGGTCGCCATTGATAAGTGTGTAATGTGCGCATCGTGTTTTCAAGCGGCGGGCGGCCCAGCGGTCGGAGGGTGTAGTTCCGTCAGCGAGGTAGAGGCGGATATCGTGACGCCAGTTGTTGTCTGCATCGGTTTCCGAAGTGTCCATGCGGTCGTCGACGTCGTCGAGGTCCTGCTCGTGAATGGCGTAGAGGCCCTTGGGGAGGTCGATGTTAGGGTTTGGTATGTTGGCGATCGGGATGTGGCGTCGGAAGTTGGGGTCGGTTGCCGAGCCGAGGGCCGCGAGTGCGTCGGCCGATGAGTTTTCCTTGCGCGGAATCTTGGTGCGGGAAAATGAATCGAATTCTTTAGCGAGGTGTTGAACGACTTGGAGGTAAGCATCTATTCGTTCGTTCTTGGCCTCGAATTCGCCGCTGAATTGGCTGGCGACAAGTTGGGAGTCACAGAAGGCGTTGATGCGTTTGGCTCCTATTCCCTTGGCGAAGCGAAGGCCTGCTATAAGAGCTTCGTACTCTGCCTCATTGTTGGAAGCGGGGAAGTCAAGACGGAAGGATTGCTCGAGGACTTGGCCTGTAGGAGATTTGAGGTGGATGCCGACACCGCTGCCTTGCCGGGAAGAGGCTCCGTCAACGTGGAGTGACCATGTTAGGGGCGTGGCGTCGTCGGCTGAGAGGAACTCGGGGGGGATTTCGATGAGGAAATCCGCCAAAACCTGAGATTTTGCCGATGTGCGGGCCTTGTAGTCAATGTCGTATTCAGAGAGTTCTACTGCCCATTTAGCCATGCGTCCGGACTGACTTGGGCTATGCAAAATGGTGCGGAGTGGGTGGGTGGTCAAGACGGTGATCGAATGTGATTGAAAGTAAGGGCGGAGCTTCCGAGCCGATGTGACGACGGCGAGGGCAAGTTTTTCCAGGATCGGGTATCGAGTTTCAGCACCGTCGAGGGTTTTACTGACATAGAAGATGGGTTTCTTATCGCCGCGATTGTCGCGGAGGAGGACGCTGCTGACTCCCGCGGTGGAAACGGAGATATAAAGGAAGAGGGTTTCTCCTTCTTCGGGTTTCGCAAGGATCGGCGGTGTGGACAGATAGGTTTTGAGTTGCGTGAAGGCGTCCTCGCAGCGTTGGTCCCATTCGAAGCGTTTGTTGCCGCGTAGGAGCTGGTAGAATGGGAGGCACTTGTTTGTTGATTTAGAGTTGAAGCGGCTGAGGGCGGCTATGCGACCAGTTAGGCGTTGTACTTTTCTTGTATTTTGGGGTGAATGTAGGTCGATAATCGCGGTGATTTGTTTCGGATTTGCTTCGATGCCACGGTGTGTTACAAGGTATCCGAGAAATTCGCCGGACGTGACGCCGAATGTACATTTGGCCGGGTTGAGTTTCATGTTGTATTCGTTAAGGATGTCGAAGGATTCGGTCAAGTGGACTAGGTGTTGTGTGGCGATGAGGGACTTGACGAGCATGTCAGTTATGAAGGCGGTTTTTTCGCGGTCCTCTGGGTGCATGAATATTTGGTTGTAGCCGGAGAAAGCGTTCATGAATGAGAGAAGTTCATTGCCGGCCGTACCTTCGACGAGGCGGTCTATGTGAGGCAACGGGAAACTATCTTTGGGGCATGCTTTGTTCAGATCCGTGAAGTCGACGCAACCACGCCATTTGCCGTTTTTCTTCTTGACGACCACGGGGTTGGCGAGCCACTCCGGATACTTGACCTCGGCGATCGATCCCGCGGAGAGTAGTTTGTCGACCTCGTCAATGACGGCGCGAGGTCGTTCGAGGCCCAATTTGCGTCGTTTCTGCTTGATAGGGCGGAAAGTGGGGTCGAGGTTGAGTTCATGGCTGATGATGGTCGGGTCGATGCCTTTCATGTCCGAGATGGACCATGCGAAGGTGTTGATAATTTTGCGTAAGAAGGCGATGAGGTCGTCCTTGAAGGGGGCGGGTAGGTCGGATCCGATGTTGACGCACCTATCTGGAATACTCGGGTCAAGGATGACCTGTTGGGTGAGGCTGTTTTTGGGTTTTTCAAAGTATGCGTCACGGGGGTCGGCGTCGGCGGGCTCGTTGATTGTAAGCGTGCACATTTGCTGTTCGAGAAGCATGAGAAGGCCATTCGCTGGTTGCCGCGGAGGACGAAGATTCCGGTAGGGGTGGGAAACTTTGCACATTGATGATAAGTGGAAGAAATCGCTTTCATAGCATGGAGCCACGGAGTGCCAAGGATGGCGTTGTAGAGGGCTGGCCGGTCGACCACGTCGAACTTGATCCACTTGGTGATTCCTCCGGTGTGGACGGCGAGTTTGACGGTGCCAATGATTGTGGTTGTGTCGCTGGCGAAGCCGGTGAGAGTTTTGTTAGAAACTTTGATCATGTCGTCATTGATACCCATTCACGTAAGGGTTTTGAGGTAGATTAGATCGACCGAACAGCCTGTGTATCGATGCCTACCGCGTCGGCTGCAGATAATGTGATCTCGGCAGAGCGAGGCGGGCCCAGGGGCCAGCGCTGGGCTGTGATAGCTTGCCGTTCGTACTTGCGAATGGAGCGGATCGATGCGTTGCATGAATCGGGAGTTCCCATGATTACGTTGATTTTCTGCTTTTCCGACGGTGGAGGAGGGGGCAAGCGGTTTGTGTCTGAGTCGACAGTGCGGTCCCGTTTGGAGTCGTCCCGGGGCGGCTTGTCGGGGTTACTTTCAGTGGATTCGTTCTGTTTGCCCGGCCTGCCGGAGATTCGGCCTTGGAGGGTAATTTTACGCTTTTGGTATTCCATGAGGAGGTGTCTGCGAAGGTTATCACAGTTTTCGATGCTGTGACCAGTGCGTCTGTGGTAGTCGCAGAAGGCGTCGGGGTCGTTTGGCGGGAGGTCTCGTTTCCAACTATTCCTACCTGGAGAACGGTTGTTGATGCTGTACGAACCATTTTTCTTGGATTTATCGTCGTAGTGTTGTCGTGGTTCGGGAGGGTCGTCGCGTGTTTTCTCTTTTGACGATTTCGGCTTATCGTATCGTTTGGCAATAAGGGCGTCTTCCTCCTCGAATTCCATGTATGCGACGGCGCGATGGAGTGCGTCTTGAAGAGTGTTGGGTCTGTTAAGTTTGAAGTCCTTAGAGAAGTCGCGGGAATGCTTGAGCCCGTGCCGAAGAGCAGCTAAGGAGACGTCGTCTGTGACAGAGATACTGGATACGACTGTGCGGAAACGGTTGACATAGGAGCGGAGGGATTCCTTGTCTTCCTGGATGCAATCCCAGAGGTCGGAACTGGATGCGTTCTAGACGATGTATATCGAGTAGTTTTTCAGGAAGGAGGTGGAGATGTCTTTGAAGTTGTTGATAGAAATGGGGGGGAGGTTGGAGAACCACGTGACTGCTGATCCTCCGAGGGATTCGACAAAGTATTGACAGTAGGCTGCGTCGCGTTCGGTGTCGGAGATTCGGGCTCGTCCTAGGGCGATTGTAAAGCCTGTTAAGTGATGCTGGGGGTTGCCGTTGCCGACGTAAGGTGGGGGGAACTTGATTTTCCCATGATCGCCAAGTGGGATGTTTGTGATTCGGCTGGTGAATGGGTTTTGCTGCGTTTGTTCTAGGACACGCTCGATTTCAGGGGCCGAGCTGGTGGCGCGGTGGATTTGGGAGCCGATGTCGTACAGCTGACGGCGGAGGAGAGAGATTTTATCCGTGGAGGCGGTCGGAGCGTGCTGGTGGTGGTTTGAAGATCTAGGGTTAGAGCTACGGGGTGTAGATGTCATAGGGCTGGATCCAAAGAGGTTTTGGATGATGCCGGCGCGGTTGGCAGTATGGAAAGAGTTGTCGCATGGTTGTTCGACATGAGGGGATCGAAGGTTTTTGATCTGTTGCTGATGCGCGGCCTGACGAGCTTGGATTCCGTCGAGGCGCTCATGTAGATGCTTTGAGTGCTGTTCAAGCAAAGTTGTTAAAGTCGCTGTCAAAGTGGAGGCGGCGTCGGTTGTTTCCGCGCCGGTGTTTCCTTCAGGGATGGAGCCGGTTCTATTTGGCTCGTTCGCGGCGTTACCCGCCGTGTTGATGTCCTCACGTCCGGTTTCCGCGTGATGCTCTGAGTTAGAACTGGTCATGAGCCTCCCGTCGATCGTTCCTCCCGAGGCGGGATTGTTGAGTTCTCCTGAGGGTGTGACGTTGGTTCCCTCTGTCATTGTTTGTGATTCAATTCTCTATTCCCCACAGACGGCGCCAATTGTTGAACCAGAAACCCTCAAGGTGAGATTAAGAGATTTAGGTTTGCGGGAAGAAGAGAATTGAACAAAGATGTTGATTAATGAACAAAGGGGATCCGAATACAAGGGGGATGTGATTGGCCTCGTCAAGTTTGGCGATGCCGATCACAAGGTTTTCGTTATGCTCTCGTAGAGTTTTTTCTGTGTATCCTCATTCTAAGATGACTACGTATTTATATGATCTTTTAGTCGGTTTCCTTCTCCTGTTAAGTCAATATCTTTCTAATATCTCGAGCCTTTTCCTTTTCCTCGCGAGATTCTTGTTTATCCGTAGACCTGCCTCGGCAATTTAGGGAGCCGACTTTATGTCGAGGCGGGTTGGACTCGAAAGAAGAATCGATTATGGGCCGGTGCGAATTCAGACGGGCTTTTTTGGGGTGGTGCTAAGCAGGCCCCAACACCTAGGACAAACGATCCACCGAATAAACAATCTAGAGAGAGTAGAAACTTTAGAAAATTAAAATGCAATTGAAAAAACAAGATGAAAGGACAATACTTAGACGAACGAAGATTAGAACAAAAGAGAAAAGCAGAAAAGAAGACAAATAGACATAATGCTTTTAGCAAAAAAAAATAGACATAATGCTGGGGCTAAAAAACCACATACGTTATAGAAAGACGTGGATGACGATGGAAGTGACTTGAATCACTTGAATTACCTATGAAATGACCCAAATCACCATGGAAACCAGAGAAAGTGCACAATATTGGTCAGAATCGACAAAGGTTGATTCAAGTTAAACTTTCAAAATTGGACCTCTATAAATTCGTGTCGTACTCTAATCTAAAAAGAAAACAAAAAGAAAATATGACAAATTACCAAACTAACCTAAATTTTTTCAAAAACCAAATAATCGACTGGTTCGGTTAACCCGAAATCTTAGGCCAAATAAAAGCAATTTCTTCGCTTGAGACTCGAAAAACAGAAATAACATTTACAGTAGACTTGAGTCACTTGACCAGAAAAACAAAATACAGAAACATTTAGGCAGTACATAAATAATTCAAATGGGCTTGAAAGTTCCACTATGTGTTATTTTGTTTAAGCCCGATGGACTATGCTTGTGTTGATACGTTATGTGGTACGAAGGCGGACCACCTCAGGAGGACTATCTCATGCTTTAAAAAAAGAAAAATAGACTTTTGCCGAAAATTTCTCAGAATCGGTTCCCGTAAAAAACACATGTCTTCTCCTAATTGGTTTAATTTTTTTTAATAGATCATTTTGATTCTATCGAATTTTCTTTTCCACGCGGATTTGTGGAAGCCGAATTCTCTCTGGAATACGCAAAGGGACTGAAGCCGGAGCTTGAGAGAGTCGGTTGCGTCTCTGATCTCGCTTGCACAGAGACTATTTCGAGTATGAGTCATCGGAGCCGCGTTTCGAGATGGTTTCACAGTACTCCAGCCTCGAGATATCAAAGGCTGAGAGAAAGAGAGAGAAGTCATGCATATTTGCATGAATGTGCTAAGGTTTACTGCTCTAAGAATAGCTGGTGCTGAAATTATAAAGACCACAAGCCACACAAAAAATTGGACACTTGACCTATAATTAAAGTGAGAAGAATTATATACTACCAAACTAGTTAAGAATTTTGTCAAAATAAAGGCAAATATAATACATATTAATATTAAGGCTGCAAGCTCCAACTTATATTGTTTGTGCTCAAGGCCGACACCACGATGGACCATACTGATTTCATCCCTTGTCTACGCTTGATCATGGTTCAATGGATTGTGGAGGCGAAACCTTATCATTCTGTTTTTAACATGTATTTGATTATATATCCAATGATCTCTGAATGTCGAAGCTAAGAAATATGTGTCACTACCGTAGGAGAAGATTTCAAATGGAAAATGAAATTTCTGGGTCGATTTATGGTACGTAGTCAATGTAAATATTTTATTTTTGACTCAATTTCGTGCTAAAATATTTTATTTTTGACTCAATTTCTCTAACTTCAAATTGTGATAAATCGTAAAATGAAAATTGCATAACTAAAGGATTCAAGCTTTAAGCTTGTACTCTTTAAACATGATAAAATATATTAAAAATAGTATAAAAAGTTATTTGTGAAAGCTTTTGTATCAATATGCTATGTATCTAATATTGGAGTACTATCAGAAGTATAAGAAAGAGTTTCATAAATTTGTTATGATTTTTGAATTCATGGCAAAAAATAGAGATAAGATTTTCCGGTTTTTATTTGGGTTTAGATTGATTTATTTAAATTTCGGATGTTTGGGTTTATACATAGAAATTATTTAGATTTTTTAATTTTTTTCTATCGAGTGCAGATCGGTTTATTTTAGATTCGGATTACTTTTCGTTTTATATATTTATTATTTTATCGGTTCGGACTAAGATTTAGATTCTTTATACTTTTTCAAAATCATAGTAATCAATATAATAAAAAATAAATCTAAATAAGAAAAACTAATTAAAAATAAAGAACCGAAACAAACATAACCTGAAAATATCAGATTATGCTAATTTTAGATGAAAGTTCGGATTCAGATTCAGATTTGAGTTCGAGTCAGTTTATTCAGGTTTTGATTTTTACATATGTGTAGAACTTTGGATTGGGTTTGGATCGTTTCTTTTAGGTTTTTAAATTTCTAAATGGAATTCAGATTCAAAAATTTTGGAGCATATTCGAATTTGGTTAAAAATTCCAGGCCTAACAAAAGCAGTGCTACATCCTTACAATTTTGCGACATCTGAATAGTATCTCAAATAACTTTTTTTTTTTTTTTGTAGTGGATTGATCGTTACAAATGTCACTAAACACTTTAGTTTATATATACATGCATTTTTCCACATCTCATTATATATCTAAAAACGTTTTATCTCTATAACTATATTTTTAATCTACAATTCTACAATTTTCTGTTTTTAGACTTCTCTCTTGAGTTTTTAATTTGGATGAAACCTTAAATATTATTACTTGTTTTAGACCAAGCAGAGATAATCCAACAATTATTAATTTGTGTATACCTTATATTTTTGAACTTGTCTACTTAATTTTATGTTATCTTTTTCATATTCGTCTTAATATTAATATTGTTTATATAAATCTACTAAATATATTTTTTAACTGTGGAATTGCTAGATATTTTTTCATTTGTCCACACACATTTTAAGGTATCCTATGGACTTTTACTCTTTTTTTATATCCCTACAGATATTAGAATCCATTTATATATCTGAAAAGAAGGATTATTTATTGTAGCTAGGTTGTATTTTCTCTAATGAATTAGTTGGATTTTCGTCGAGACGAACTTTCCGATCAATAAAAAAGTTTTTTTAATCTATGTAGAGGTTGGTACTTATACATTATCAACTTTAAACAGCATTTAGAAAAAACAATTATAATCTAGATTTCCAAGCTTTTTGTTTTTGTTGAAAAAGGGTATTCAATAGATTTCCAAGTTCCTTTGCACTGTACAAACTGTTTTGACATCTAAATTTTAATTTAATCAATTGAATAACGTCCACATGCTAAATTCAAACATCCCAAAATCATATAACCAATCGTGTGTTTTAATTTTCTTTAATTCCTCGTAAAGTGCATGCAGTGATTTTATTGATGAATGCGATAGTGCGGCGAAAAGAGAATACTATCAACCTAGATGACAAAAAACTCAGCCGTACATACACACATAAATACAATTCAAACCTGCCACTACTTATTCACATGTCACCCACCTTTAAGCAGTACTTTTTTATTTTTTCCTATCCCTTACTATATATCATAACAAAAATATGTATGGAACTCACTACAATTCGAGTCAACAATACTGAAAATGCAATACTGTCCCTAAATAACATATCGAATGAGCATAAGATGCACCCTACGACCTAACTATAGAGATTCCTATTTTTTGCTATTTCAGACATATTGCAGATACATATGTGTATAGATAATTATACCGAATAATTCAGCTACATATACATCTATATAGAAAAAGCTGTTCCTGCATAGATTTGTCTTGCATAAATGGCCGAAACGGTGCGTTTCCCAACGATAAGGTTACCACATACTGACACGACTCTCTCCATTGTCTCGTCTCTTTCTTTCCTCATCCCTCTCCTTTGTCTCCTTTCTCTCTATTCTTCACTTTTCAGAACTTAAATGCATAAAGATTATTTAGAAACGAAAAATGCTTTAAAAAAATTATGGACATGTCGTTGTCTTCACCTTCTCTTCGCTTTTTATTCTTTTTGTTTCCATTTGTGTCATGCAAAACCGCAAGAAAAGAAGAGTATTCTCTCTAAACAGGACCAAATGAGCAAAACGGGGATTAGAAGCCCGACCCGATTCCCTTATCTCAAATCCCAACGCTGCGGTGGCGGCGGCGGCGACGCTAACTTCATGGAACAGCTCCTACTCCACTGCGCCACCGCCATCGACTCCCACGACGCCGCTTTGGCTCATCAAATCCTCTGGGTCCTCAACAACATTGCCCCTCCCGACGGCGACTCTTCCACCCAACGACTCACCTCCGCCTTCGTTCGAGCGTTGCTCTCACGCGCCGTCTCTAAAATCCCTTCACTCTTCTCCGACGTCGGAAACGCCGTCTTCCAACCCCCGGTCCATGAAATCCACCGGTTCTCAGTCGTGGAGCTCGCCGGATTCGTCGACCTAAATCCATGGCACAGATTCGGATTCATGGCGGCCAACGCGGCGATCTTAACCGCCGTGGAAGGCTACTCAATGGTCCACATCGTTGACTTAAGTTTGACTCACTGTATGCAAATCCCTACTCTCATAGACGCCATGGCAAGCAAACTCAACAAACCTCCGCTTCTCAAACTCACCGTAGTCTCTTCCGACTCCAACGTCCCACCATTCATCAACATCTCCTACGAGGAGCTCGGTTCAAAGCTCGTCAACTTCGCCACCACGAGAAACATAGAAATGCAGTTCACGATCATACCTTCAACGTACTCCGATGGCTTCTCCTCCCTCCTCCAACAATTACGGATTTACCCTACTTCCTTCAACGAAGCTCTCGTCGTTAACTGCCACATGATGCTCCGGTACATCCCCGACGAAACCCTAGTTCCATCATCATCGTCATTATCTCTACGAAACGTTTTCTTGAACCAACTCCGATCACTGAATCCAACAATCGTAACCCTAGTCGAAGAAGACGCAGATCTCACATCGGATAATCTGGTCACGCGGTTGAGATCGGCGTTTAACTACTTCTGGATCCCTTTTGATACGACGGACACGTTTATGAGCGAGCAGAGAAAGTGGTACGAGGCTGAGATAAGTTGGAAGATAGAAAACGTGGTGGCGAAGGAAGGTGTGGAGAGGGTTGAGAGAACAGAGACGAAGAGACGGTGGCTCGAGAGGATGAGGGAAGCTGAGTTCGGTGGAGTTAGGGTTAAAGAAGAGGCGGTTTCGGATTTGAAGGCGATGCTGGGGGAGCACGCCGTTGGATGGGGGATGAAGAAGGATGATGACGACGAGAGTCTCGTGCTGACTTGGAAAGGTCATAGTGCCGTGTTTGCTACCGTTTGGGTTCCGATTTAATGGGGTTGATTTAGTTTTAGTTAGCTACCATTTTGATTGGATAGTATTTAGGATCGCTGTAATTTGCGAATTTTATATATTTCGAATTATGATAATTAAACTTTGTATGTACAGAAATGTTTGGTTTGATGATTGGAAATTGATAACTGCAATACCATTTTATAATTTCTTAAGGCTGTGCGCTTTAGAAAATCACTCGAGTGATCATAGTATCATAGCTTTTTTACTTTTGTCGGCAAAAATGGGTATCATCATGCATTTATGCATATCTAACAACTAATTAAAAAACTAATATGATTTCCGACAAGAATATGATATATATAGTATATATAGAGAAGTTACCGTTGGTTACTTAGGGACTTACAATACTATAATTACCGTTGATTATTTGTCAAACGATATTTATTATAGTCTGTAGGCATATATATGTATGGTCGTAAGTGTACAGAAGATATATGTGGGAATGAAATAAATATTTTTAATATTATATAGCTCATGAAAAAGTGATTGATACAAAACAGAGAAAATCTTAAAAAAAAGAAAGAAAGACAGTTACATTTTTAAAAATGAAAAGGCAGCAATGAAAAACCAGAATAAACCATCATAACCAAAATTAACGTTCAAATATTAGTCAACAAGAAGAAAATATGTTGAATTGTGTAAAAGAAAGAAATGGGGGACATGCAATATATACTAGTTATATTTTCCCATCATGATCATCATCATCATGATGTCTAGTTAAATGCACCACAGTCACGACGGATGTTTCCATTGCGGCTGTTCTTGACCCCAACGCGGCCGAGTTTAGTCATGGCGGTCACAAAAGCGCGGTTGAACGCTTTAGAGTCTGTGGCCCAAGCATTAACGGTGGGCCTTGAGCGGCCATCGGTGAAGAGAACTTGATCGGAGGTGAAAAGGCCTTTGCCTTGTTGAAGATTCTTGAAGTAAACGTTGTCGAACTTCTTGGGCGTGACTGGATCCATGTTAATTGCGATTCTCGGGTCCACATTCTTGGGACAAGCCAACTGAAGATCCTTAGCGTATGCCTTGTTTAGGGTGGGATCCACGGAGATCGTACGGTTGAAGTTGTAGATTCTGTTGAAGACTTTGCCACAATGTGCGAATCCAAGAGTGTGAGCCGCTACATTATGAATGTACCGGTTTAGATATCGATTCATTGATGGTATATTAAATAGACCGTAATAAATATAATGTATAGTTTACCTGAAAGAGCGATCATATCCTCTTGAGTAAGTTTGTTTTTCTTGAAAAGAGCGTTAAGTTTGTCTACATTGTCAGAAGGTCCCGGTAAGTTCCCTTCCACGCTAGACGCAGTTGATACCAATCCATCGAACCTACCAAGTTCGACTTCATAAGATGGTCCTCCAGCCTATACATGCGTAAAACCTTGTTTCCATTAAAAGAAATAATATTTGTGGCCATTATAAATATTTTATATGATAATATATGGGAGATAGATTTATCTAAATTTCGGTTTAGAATTCTTTGGTTACAAAAAAATAGATAAAGTTTTATTACTCACAGCAACAACGACATCTCGGGTGGCCAAGGTTAGAATGTCGGAGCATGAGACCTTGTTGCGGCAATGAGGGTTAGCGTCAAGGGCTTTCTTAGCTTGGATCACCACATCAAATCCATCTCCGGCCAATGAAATATTGTCGCGATGATCCTTCTCCGCCTTGTTCTTAGGCGTGGATTGGATCATAACCGAGGCATCACAACCCTACAATGCAATATATACACCAAAAGTAGAACTAAGAAACAATAACTTGGCTAATGAAATCGAAGAAACAAGGATATGAAAACATACATTGACAAAGCAGTCGTGGAAGAAGAGACGGAGAGTGGCAGGGATGGTGACGAATGTTTGCTTAACTTTCTTGTGGACAGCATTTCTCACAATTTGTTCGACATTGGGGCAAGTTTTGGAGTAGAAATTTCGGCTTAGTTGGGCGGTGATTTGATCTGGGAAGGCAGAGACGGTGAGGCAAAGAGCCACGACTATAACCATACTGAAGCGAGCCATGTTTTGGACAAAAAGCGAGAGAGAGAGAGAAGAGAGTTGAATTAAATTTAACCAACACAAGAAGAAGAGTTGCTTTTAATTGATGATGGAAAGAGTTGCACGATAAAGGGTTTATATAATGATGGGCTTGAAGAATATATCATTCTATTCAAATTTAAAAAGAACAATAAAGAAGATCCATTTGTAATATTTTAGGCTTTTGAAGTAATTATTCGATTTTTGGTTATATGCACCAAGCCATTCCCTGTTCATTTCATTTATACTTGTTAACATGATGGAGTTACCCTTAGTTATATTACTTCTTTAAACAACCTTTCACAAGAACGGAAAATCACCTTTAACAAGAACGGAAAATCACCGCAGAGTTCCTCAGTGAGAACGAAACATAAATGACCACCAAACATTATTCCCTTTTGAGTCGTGTACTTACTTAGATCAATTGTATATCTATGTGATATGTACTTATGGATTAATCTGCTGAAAAAGGTAAAAGTGGATTGTCGACAAAAAAAGAAGAAGGTGAAACCGTAATAGTGGATTACAAACACGCAAAGTGGAGATGTGGCTTACTGACTTGCACGTCGTTACATAAACGAGAGCATTATTGTAAAATATTAACTTTTGCAAGAATATCTAGGAATTGTTACTTTCGTTATTATTAATTGAAATTAAGATGTATTCATAGAAAAATTAACATTAACTCCAATCATTTTATTTTAGTGCTAATTACCCATTTTTTTTATTAAATAAAAAATGTATAGCATATCGACTGTTTATTATTTATTAACCAATATTTTAAAAAAAAAATATTTTGAATAAAATTAAGATAGAGCTTCATCTTTTTAACCAAGAGAAAATATCACTTAATTATGAAAATAGAATATATATTAAGAAATCTGTATTAACTAATTTGCATAGCCATCTACTTTTGAATTTGGATTAGTTTTTTTTTGGATATCCGAGGAGTGAATTTTGGAATCCTGATAGCAGATAAAATTCCATACATAGTTAATAACTTAATACATTGGTATAGGACATTATAAATTTGTCGCATGTATAAATATTATAGGAATATTATATATCCATAATAATATTACGAACAGATTGTGCTTAGCACGCTCCTTGTGTGTTTGACTACTTGTTTCTTTATTTTTTTTTGTTCACAATTTGACTACTTGTTAATGTCTTTTTTTGTTTAGTTTTTTTTTGGCTAAACAACTTGTTGATGTCAATAGCTACAGTGGATCGAATTCAAACGATCTTGGAAATCATATGTAGAAAATAAAAGTTATAGGTATGGTACACAAAAATGTAGAAAATAAATTATGCGGCTCCTTTTGCTAGTTTGTCTGAAAAAAAAACGAAATTGAAGATGGTAATTTGGTAAAGGATTTTTATATTTCCACCTATAAAAAATCATACATTTGTTTAGAGTTTTTTTTTTCTTACTTCAAGGTTTCTATCAATTAATACATAATAAACTAGAAAAATGCATGTCTAATTTTCTAAAAAAGCAATCCGACAAACGATGATTTGGTTTGTGAGTTAAATTTGTAGTCTTAAATCAAATGAATGTTCTATTTATTGATCTGAATAATTTTGGGTTAGCTACATAGCGCTGGAAATGTGATACTCTCCAATTTAGTAACAAAATTAAACTATATTAAAAAAATGACTACTATTGGTCAGACTTGAAATAGTATCACACCAATGGAGTATACCAAGAGAGATGCTTTAAATTCTCTCTCTCTCGCTTTCGCCTTTCTATTTTCGAGTGCAAGTTCAAGTTCAAGTTCAAAGAATATACATACACAAGAAAAACTCTAGGATAAACAATTATATGTTCCGGAGTGACCATCACTGTTTTCATTTCTTGCATTTCATATTTTTGACTTTAAACCTTTTCCCACTCTGCAGGTTTTACTCATATTTCTGAATCCAAACCCCATGTTGACTCTCATTATACTCAGAAATAACAATATCGAGTTTTGACTCCACAACTCAACAAAATGACAAGACCGCATGTAAGAAGAATTGCGATTTGGGACTACAACTACCATATTAGTCACGAATCAACTTTATTGTAAGAAACAAATCAGTAAAAAAAAAAGATACCAAAATCAGTGGCTGGTTTTACAAACTCAATTCAATCAAACCAACCAGGAATAGGCACAACAAACATATATATTGCTTAATAATTTATCCCACATCACCAGTAAATTTGCACTAAGGGCGGAAACCTTTTTATAACAACTGTTTCTTCATCTTCTTCGACAAAAACGACCGATCGGCTTAACGGTACGCACATGCATGGTGTTTGTTGGCCAGGTTGTCAAAGGGTTAGACGACGTCTTGAAGGTGATCGACAAGGTCGGATCGCATAATGTAAGGCCGTCTAAGCCTGTGGTTGTCGCCGACTGTGGTCAGATGTTATGCAATCTGACTTGACGAGAGCCTGATCTTTTGGTTCAATACACGAACCTAGATAAAGCAAATTATTTTTTTCAGTTCTGTTCGAAATTATAACCAAATAGAACTCAGTAGCATGTTCATGCAAAACATTCAATTTTCGAAAAAAAGAAAACAAAATCTGACTTTATAATTTTTTTTATTTTATTTTTGTACTTAATGTTTATCCAAAATAATTGCTTATTTGTTTATTATACCTTATATCCAACCAGAGTTGATGGTAGATACGTGTTGTGATTTGAATGAATTTGAATATAATGCCAACTTGATTTCATAAATACATGCGGAAGTTTACTACCCTGAGAAAGGATTAGTCTACTCTCCTGTTTCATATTCTTCTTTGTGGTGCTCAGAATCACGATGATGATGATTGATAGTTCAAACACATATTTCTATCTAGGACGTTGATGTTAGCTAGAGTGTTTGCGTTCTTACAAAAAATTGATGTCTTTCCCTAACAAAAACGTTGTTGTGGAGTTACCGTAAGCTATGATAGTAATTATACGCCTACAGTTTGATAGCGTTGATTTATGTGATCAATCCTGTTACTAGATGGTATCGAAGTCTTCCTCGGGCTAAAATTCAAAAAATTAATAGTGGTAGTAAAAATTTAGATCATAGTAAGTTTCATTTTTTTCTCAAAAATTTTAAGATCAGAAGAAACAAAAGGCAATAGTCAAGACTCAAGACATATGGAAACTGATTTCAGAAAGGACATGGTGATAAGACATATAATACGAGCTATGTGTGACTTCTTCACAGTTTTGAAGAAAAATGTTAATACGTCAGATTAATTCTCCTAACAAGATTAGTGGTACAAGATACGACTACATTAAACTCTTCTTGTTTATAGATACTTCATAGTTGATCATCTGGATGAAGTTATTTCTTTTTTACCAAACAAATTTATTATTGGAGAAATGTAGTAAAAAGACGAACCAGCAAGTCAGTTGCTAGCCTTACAAACCCAATTTCATCATACAAATTATATATACAATAAACATATTATTGGCTCAATGTTTTTCCCACGCCACCAGCAGTTGAATCAATGCTTTGAAGGATTAAGGACTTGACCCATGAACAAGATCACTCCACTCTTGTCTTCTCTCACCGTGAATAGAAATGGATGGTCAGCTACAAAATCTGGATTTTTCCTCAAACACTGGGCACTTATGATACTAACAGAAACGGCTGCAGCTTCTGTTCCCTCTTCATCTACTTCAATGCAAGCTTTATGAAGAATGCTTGAGACGTACAACTTTTCACCGATGATAGCTGAATCAACCATCTCAGTTAGACCACCTCCAATAGAATTAAACGGAGAAGTCAACCCCATATCCTCCAAAATATCTGAAGCTTTAAACTCGAAATAGAATTTAAACTTTGGGATTCTGAAAGCACCCAATTCTATTTGGTAGTTTGGAATATGGTTATCAAGAAATCCTGGTTCGGAGCCCATTTTCTCAAGCAGACTAGGCAATCCGTCTTTAACATCAGGAAGATATATGTACATGGAGAATTGACGTTGATCCTCTACATAAGGGAGGCGTAAAACTTGGAAACCATCATAGCCTGTTAGGTATTGGTCCTTGTAACTGGTCATGAAGGGGACTTTCACAGAGGTCCCATAAAGAAGGTGAAAATCGTTATCTTTTGTGAACCTTGCATCGAATTTTTCGCTCCAAGCTCCTTTGAAGTATACTGCATTTGCAAGTATGAGTCTGCTTTCACGGATAGAGTCAACAGAATCAGATTCGCGTGAAAGAATCTTTTTTATGAGTCCATTGGTGTGGACTTCAGCCCATTTATTCACTTCATCAATTACTTCAACAGGCTTCAAAATAAGCGATCATCAAATTAATCAATCAGTCCATAAATCAACAAATTATAAACAACTCACACAAGGATGAATTGCATCGTTACTCTTAGGAATGTGACATCTAAAATAAAATAAGATGGGGCCTAAAATAGTATATAAAAGACATGAGTCAATCCATTAATTGCAATTTTTTTTTTTTAAATGAAGAACCAATCAAACCTCAACACTATCCATGAAATGGAAGTAAAATTTGATGAATTAAGAGTTGCAAAGAACATAGAAGAGTTACCTTGTTCAAGAAGTCAACCTGACTGCAAGTAGCCTTGTAGGAGTTCTCCAAAAGCTCTTTAAAAGAAGGCTTCAAGGAAAGAGACTTGTCGATCCATACACCATTAGCTGCAGATAAGCGCAAATCAGAGCTCTCCCTATCATCAAGTGGGCGGCTCCGAAAATCAGGGCCCAGACCGTCAATATTTTCACACGGGCTGGACAGTCCCTGCGGGTTTGATACCTTATCAACATCCCTAAGGGCAGATACGATCTCGGCCAAGACTGCGTTGAGGTGATCCGTTGAAGGTGAGTTGAGGAATGAGAGGATTTGTTCTTTGGTGACGGTATTAGAACCGGCGGCAATGATGCTGAGCAAAACGTTGATTGACGTTGGTGAGAAGACAAGGTTGGAGCCGTCGGTGATGGTACCAATGACATGCTTCGCTAGTTTTACCACCACGTCGTTTTGCTTCTCAATTGATTTCCCTAACTCCATGTTTTCTTTTTACCTTTTTTTTCCTCCGACGAACGAGTGAGGTGGGGATGGTCTTAAATAGGGAGAGGTGATGAATATAATATCATGTTTTAAAGTTAAGTACCAGAAAATTTGAACAGTCATATATAGCTTTATCACCTCAGCACGATTACTAGATAGATATTGTTTAAAATACATTAAATCGGGCGAGTGGTGGCCGGTGGGGTAGAAAGTCACCAAGATGCCAAATTAAATCCTGTTTAAGTTTTCTTCAGAAAGATGTTACACATTATTATAAGGGAAAAGACGAAAAGTATTTAGAACAATTCAGAAAACGTTTTGGTCAATATTTCTTATAAGGAAAAAATATGTTTCAAATGCTATATATGGTAATTGTTTCACGAACTAGTATATGAAGATGATCGAACCTATTGGAAATTTTTTTTTTTTGATTTGCATACTTCAATACGACCGTATGACTTTGACAAGTTCTCTTACTTGTAAGATATATTGGCCAAGGTGAAGAGATGAAAACCAGACAAGTTACCAGACGATTAGCTCGAAGAGCTTGATTACAAGGCTAATTACTTATTGTTTGTCGTGATCGTGAAACGTTTAGACAAAGACATATTTCTCGATTTGTTTTTTTATTTATCCCCATAAAAAAAGGAAAGTATTGAATCCTTTCCTTTTCTCTTTTCTCTCCTTTTGGATCAGAAAATGACCAGCAACAAGAACAAGAACAAGGGGTTTATGGATTGTCTCTAAGACATAAGAGTGACCTAAGGCTTTCTTGGGAGGAACCTTCCGTCACATTGAGTCACGTGAATCCTCTTATTCTCCTACATTCTTCACCACACTTCTAGCACATGATTAGTTCCTTGAGTTTGTTTAGTGGTACAGATGAGGTTGAAGATGGTGGTGTGTCCAACTTGTGGTTTCATTCTCGACTTTCACCTAAGATGATAGTATATATGAGTTGATGGATCATACTAGGGGGCGTAGAAAGCAACAAAGCCTTTGAGGTGTTAGACGACATTAAAGCGTGTAAGAAGAATTGATTCTTGGGACTGCAACTACAATAAGACGTCTACCAATCATGAGTTACGAATCAGCTGTAAAAACACGAACCAACAAGGTAAATGGCTAGCTTTACAAAGCCAATTCCACAAACCAACCAGAAATATACACAAGAAACGTATACATTGCTAAATGTTTTGAGTTGTTTTCCTTTCATCGTTAGCCAGCCAGAGTCTCTCCCCCGGGTTCTGAGAGGAGCTGTTTTATGAAAAACCGGGCTAGCTTTTCTCCCACACCACCAGCAAGTTCAATCAATGTTTTGAAGGATCAAGAACTTGACCCATGAAGAAAATCACTCCACTGTTGTCTTCTCTCACCGTGAATAGAAATGGATGATCAGCTACAAAAGCTGGATTTTTCTTCAAACATAGGAGCCTCATGACACCGACCGAAACGGCTGCAGCTTCAGTTCCTTCTTCATCAACTTCAATGCATGCTTTATGAAGGATGCTTGAGACGTATAGCTTTTCACCGATGGTAGGTGAATCAACCATCTCAGTTAGACCACCTCCAGGCTTACTAAACGGTGAAGCCAACCCCATATCCTTCAAAACATCTGAAGCCTTAAACTCGAAAGAGACCTTAAATTTCGGAATTCTGAAAGCATCCATTTCTATCTGGTAGTTTGGAATATGGTTATCAAGAAATCCTGGTTCGGAGGCTATTTTTTCAAGCAGACTAGGCAATCCGTCTTTAACATCAGGAAGATAAATGTACATGGAGAATTGACGTTGATCCTCTACATAAGGGAGGCGTAAAACTTGGAAACCATCATAGCGTCTTAGGTATTGGTCCTTGTAACTGGTCATGAAGGGGACTTTCACAGAGGTGCCATCAAGAAGGTGAAAATCGTTATTGTTTGTGAACCTTGCATCGAATTTTTCGCTCCAAGCTCCTTTGAAGTATACTGCATTTGCAAGTATGAGTGTGCTTTGACGGATCTCTTCAACAGAATCGCGTGAAAGAATCTCTTTTATGAGTCCATTGGTGTGGACTTCAGCCCATTTATTCACTTCATCAATTACTTCAGCAGGCTTCAAAATAAGCGATCATCAAAAAACCAATCATTCCACAAATTCAACGCATTATTACACACCTCACACAAGGAGGAAATTGCATCGTTACTCTTAGGAATGTGATATCTAAAATAAAATAAGATGATGCCTAAAATAGTTTATAAAAGACATGAGTCCATCCTTTTAATTCCAATAAACCAATCAAACCTCAACACTATCCATGAAATGGAAGTAAAATTTGATGAATTAAGAGTTACCTTGTTCAAGAAGTCAACCTGACTGCAAGTAGCCTTGTAGGAGGTCTCCAAAAGCTCTTTAAAGGAAGCCTTCAAGGAAAGAGACTTGTCGATCCATACACCATTAGCTGCAGATAAGCGCAAATCAGAGCTCTCCCTGTCATCAAGTAGGCTCCAAAAATCAGGGCCCAGACCGTCAATATTTTCGCACGTGCTGGACAGTCCCTGCGGGTTTGATACCATATTAACATCGCTAAGGGCAGATACGATCTCGGCCAAGATTGCGTTGAGGTGATCTGTTGAAGGTGAGTTGAGGAATGAGAGGATTTGTTCTTTGGTGACGGAATTAGAACCGGCGGCAATGAGGCAGAGCAAAAGGTTGATTGACGTTGGTGAGAAGACTAGGTTAGAGCCGTCGGCGACGGTAGCAATGACATGCTTCGCTAGTTTTACCACCACGTCGTTTTGCTTCTCAATTAAGTTCCCGAACTCCATGTTTTCTTTTTCACTTTTCTTTTTCCGATGAACGAGTGAGGTGGGGGGGACGAATGGTCTTAAATATGGAGAGGCGATGAGTATAATATCATGTTTCAAAGTCAAGTACCAATAAATTTGAACAGTCATAGCTTTATCACCTCAGCACGATTAATCTTGTTTAAAAATACATTACGAAAATGACTTCTATTTAAAGTAATAAATTAAAAATGAAGAGTGGTGGCCGGTGGGGTAGAAAGTCACCAAGATGCCATATTAAATCCTGTTTTAGGTTTCTTCAGAAAGATGTTATAGATTATTATACGGAGAAGTATTTAGAGCAATTCAGACAATATTTTGGTCAATATTTCTCATAAAGTTATAAGTAAACAAAAAATGTTTTAAATGCTGTAGATGGTGTTGAACCAAAAACAAATGTTATACATGGTAAATTGTTTAAGAAATGGTATATGATGATAATGATCGAACATATTAAAAAACTAATCTTGATTTGAATACTTCAATATGACCGTTTGACTTTGACAAGTTTCTTACTTACAAGATATATTAGCAAATGGTCTTGTAAGATAGAAATTTATCTTGCTTTTGCAGCTCGAAGAGCTTGATCATTACGAAATAAGGCATCATGAACCCTCGGTTCATTAATTAGATTGTCACGAAGATAGAGAGCTTGCTTTGGTCGAGCTGCTCATCTTTAGATCCAGGAATGAGCCAATTATCTTGTGATCTGCTGAATGGAATTGATACCGGTGATCGAAGCGGCAATAACATCGGTGAATCGTAGGAGAAGCGATTTGAGATTTCAAAATGCGATCCAAAACCGTCATGATGTTGTCTAAATGTATATATACATGTATATATTGAATAACCAGATGAAAAGATATTCATGAGAATTTTTTCTTGACTTTAGGATTACACTCAACACCGAAACACAAAGACATTCTCATCAAGAGATATATCATTGATCAGAAAATGACCAAGAACAAGAACAAGGGGTTTATGGATTGTCTCTATTAGACTTAAGGCTTTCTTGGGAGGAACATTTCGTCACATTGAATCTCGTGAACCCTCTTATTCTCCTACATTTTTCACCATACTTTTAATTAGCACATGATTAGTTGTCACCTTCCTTTAGTTTGTTTAGTGGGACAGATGAGGTTGAAGACGGGATCCAACTTGTGGTTTCATTTTCGACTTTCACCTGAGATGATAGTATATATACGAGTTGATGGATCACAATGTGATCATCACATTAGGGGGCGTAGAAAGCAACAAAGCCTTTGAGGTGTTAGACAACATTAAAGCGTGTAAGAAGAAATGAGCTTGGTACTGCAACTACTATAAGACGTTTATCAATCATCAGTCAAGAATCAACATTATTATTAGGCACAAAGCAGTAATAAGACGAACCAACAAGATAAATGGCTAGCTTTACAAAGCCAACTCCACAAACCAACCAGAAAATAGATACAACAAACGTATACATTGATAAATGTTTTCTCCCACACCAGCAAGTTCAATCAATGTTTTGAAGGATCAAGAACTTGACCCATGAACAAAATCACTCCGCTCTTGTCTTCTCTCACCGTGAATAGAAATGGATGGTCAGCTACAAAATCTGGATTTTCCCTCCAACACATCAATCTTACAGCGCCAACAGAAACGGCTGCAGCTTCAGTTCCTTCTTCATCCACCTCAATGCAAGCTTTATGAATAAGTCTTGAGACGTGAAGCCTCTCACCGATGGTGGGCGAATCAACCATCTCAGTGAGACCACCTCCACGAGTACTAAACGGTGAAGTCAAGCCCATATCCTTCAAAACATCTGAAGCTTCAAACTCGAAAGAGAACTTAAACTTTGGAATTCTGCAAACATCCACTTCTACTTGGTGGTTTGGAATATGTTTATCAAGAAATCCTGTTTCGGAGCCTAATTTCTCAACCAGAGAAGGTAAACCGTCTTTGACATCAGGAAGATAAATGTACCTGGAGAACTGACGTTGATCTTCTACGTAAGGAAGGCGCAAAACTTGGAAACCATCATAGCCTGTTAGGTATTGGTCCTGGTAATTGGTCATGAAGGGGACTTTCACAGAGGTGCCGTCAAGAAGCTGAAAATCGTTATCATTTGTCAACTCTGCATCGAATTTTTCGCTCCAAGCTCCTTTAAAGTACACAGCATTTGCAAGTATGAGTGTGCTTTCACGGATAGACTCAACAGAATCAGCATCGTGTGAAAGAATCTGCTCTATGAGTCCATTAGTGTGGACTTCCGCCCATGTATTCACTTCATCAATCACTTCAGCAGGCTTCAAAATAAGCATCAAAAAGTCGATTTTCCGATCGATTATTCAAAAAAATTCAACGTAACAAACAAAACCCACACATGGAGGAAGATTCTCACATGTCTCATAAGCGAATGTAGATAGGTTTTAAGATGAAAAGCCAAATGAATTATTCAAAAATAGTGTAATTGTTTTAAGGGTTTTCAACGATGCCTTATTTAATTCCTTTTATCTTTGACTATTTTTTAAAATCGTTGATTTTTAACATTTTATTTAATTATTTTAATTTTATATCTCCGGGGAAAATAATGTATAGATCTGTCACATATATGTAAAATTGTATGTAATAAGAGAAACTAATTAGTTGAAAAAATTACGAAACCGTGATAGTTTACCTAAAAAATTAAACAAAATCTGTCAACAAGAGTTGTGAAGAACATAGAGGAGTTACCTTGGATACAAAGTCAACTTGACTGCAAGTAGCCTTGTAGGAGTTCTCCAAAAGCTCTTTATAGTAAGGCTTCAAGGAGACAGAATTGTCGATCCATACACCATTAGCCGCTGATAAGCGCAAATCACTTCTATCGTTGCCATCAGCGAGGGCAACTGATACGATCTCGGCCAAGACTGTGTTGAGGTGATCTGTTGACGGTGAATTGAGGAATGAGAGGATTTGTTCTTTTGAGACGGAATTAGATCCGGCGGCGATAATGCTGAGCAAAACGTGGATTGACGTTGGTGAGAAGACAAGGTTGGAGCCATCGGCGACGGTAGCTATGACATGCTTCGCTAGTCTTACCACCACGTCATTTTGCTTCTCAATTGATTTTTNTTTTCCTTTTTTTTTTTTTTTTTTTGCAGACAAAATGGTTCTAAATAGGCAGAGGTGATGAACAGTCATCTACTTGTCACCTCAGCACGATTACAAGGTGGATCATGTTTAAAATATATTATCAAAATGACTACCATTAAAATACATCATGTTTCAAAGTGTTAATATAAGAAATTTTGAACAGTCATCGACTTCTCAGCACGATTACAAGGAAATTCTTGGTTAAAATATTTTTTGTAAATGACTATATAATCATGTCTTTTACCACTTATTATAAGTTTTTTTCAACAGGTGTTAGTCTAGTAATTAGTCGATGAATGAGTGCTAATCTGAATAATTTTCTCTATATTAAATCGAGAAATTAAATCAATAAATTGAAAACAAAGAGTGGTGCAATAAACAAACAAGAAATTTGTAATGGTTTTTCTTAAACGATTTATAGACTCATAAATCGAAAAGACGAAAAATATTAGAAAAGCAAACCAACTAGTACTAAATGTTTTGCGCTGAAACGAAACTGTATATGATGATAATGATCGAACCAATTGAAGAACTGGTCTTGAAACATATCTGATTCAGTCACGAAATCCCGGATATCCTTCTTTGTGGTGCTCTATATATACGCCTATGATGATGTTGATGATTCCGACACACATGTCTGAGGACATTGATGTTAGGGTCTTCGGATTCTGAAAATATCCATACTTTTCGAACTTGTTACGGTATTACCGTAAGTTTTGATGGCCTGTATGTGCCTACAATAACATTGATTTATTTTGTGATAAATCCCTCAGCTAGATGGCATCGAACTCTTCATCGGGATAAACTTAAACATTTTTATGTTTTAGGTCAAATTAATCGATTTTGACATGTTCTCTCACATAACACATCCCAATCAGTTATCTCGGATTCGGTAAGGATTATCTCAACAGGAAATTACAAGGTAGTTTGGTTCTATAGACTATAGCTCATTCCGTGCAGACATTCGTGGCCCCACTACATGCGATTTTTTTATTAAAAAAAATCTATTTTGGAAAAGCATAATCTGTCTTTAATTTTGTTAAATAGAAAGGCTGGAACAAACGGTTCAAACTTGGAAAGAACTACATTATGGAAAAGAGAACGTGAAGTAAAAGAGGAAATTGAAGGTTTGATTTCTCACATGTGTGGTTCTACGCTGATCAAAGATAACCTCATCACACACCAAACGTTTTGTTGCTTAATCAGTAGTTCAATCAATGTTTTGAAGGATCAAGAACTTGACCCATGAACACAATTACTCCACTCTTGTCTTCTCTCACGGTGAAGAGAAATGGATGGTCAGCTACAAAATCTGGTACTCTCGATGGATATTGCGAACACGTTACCCATGTGACTGCAACAGAAACGGCTGCAGCTTTAGTTCCCTCTTCATCTACCTCAATGCAAGCTTTATGGAGAATGCTTGAGACGTACAGATCGTTAGCCATGGTAGGCGACTCAACCATTTCAGTGAGACTACCTCCACGATTACTAAACGGTGAAGTCATCCCCATATCCTTCAAAACATCTGAAGCTTCAAAAACGAAAGAGAACTTAAACTTTGGAATTCTGAAAGCACCCACTGATACACGGTGGTGTGGAATACGGTAATCAAGAAATCCTGGTTTAGAGATTATTTTCTCAAGAAGATCAGGTAATCCATCTTTATTGTTAGGAAGATAAATGTACATGGAGAATTGACGTTGGTCCTCTACATAAGGGAGGCGCAAAACTTGGAAACCATTATAGTCTCCTAGGTATTGTTTCTCGTCATTGGTCATGTAAGGAACTTTCACAGAGGTGCCGTCAAGACGGTGAAAATCGTAATCTTTTGTCAAGTTTGCATAGAATTTTGTGCTCCAAGCTCCTTTGAAATACAGTGCATTTGCAAGTATGAGTTTGCTGTCACGGATAGCCTGGATAGAATCGCGTGAAAGTATCTGGTCGATGACTCCATTGGTGTGGAATTTAGCCCATTCATTCACTTCATCAATCACTTCACCAGGCTTCAAAATAATCGAATAACAAATTGGCAAATCATTCCACACAATTAAATGTGATATACACAAGGAGAAATTGCTATGTTACCGTTGGGAATCTCATTTCTAAAATTAAGATTGTATCTAAAATAGTGTATGAGAGCATGAAACAGTTAATAAAATTTGAGTTGGAAATCTATTAAACCGTCCATAAATTTGTTAATTAGAGCTGCAAAGAACATAGCGGAGTTACCTTGGATGCGAAGTCAACTTGACTGCAAGTAGCCTTGTAGGAGTTATCCAAAAGCTCTTTAAAGGAAGGTTTCAAAGAGAGAGATTTGTCGATCCAGATACCATAAGCCGCGGAGAAACGCACATTACTTCTCTCGCTGCCATTGGAGAGGGCAACGGATACTGTCTTGGCCAAGACTGCGTTTAGGTGATCTGATGACGGCAACATGAGGAATGAGAGGATTCGTTCTTTGGTAACGCAACTGGAACCAGCGGCAATAAGGCAGAGCAAAACGTTGATTGACGTTGGTGAGAAGACGAGGTTAGAGCCGTTGGTAACGGTTGCGATGACATGTTTTGCAAATATTACCACGACATCGTTTTGCATCTCAATTGATTTTCCCAACTCCATATTACCTTTTTTTTTTCAGATAAAAGAAAGAGTTAAGGGACGAATGGTTCTAAATAGGTGGAAGAGGTGATTGATCATAATATCAAAGAAATGTATTAGAGAATTTGCACATGCATCCATACTCATCACCACAAGGTCCACAACACGATTACAAAGTAAACATTTTTTAAAAAAAGTTTTCTGAAAGTGACTTCATATTGAAATCGAAAACTAATAGTGGTAAATTGAAAATAAAGACTAATTTTTTTTATTTTGCTTTTTCAAAGACTTGTTTAATCGAAAACTAATCAATGTAATAAATTGAAAAGAAAACAAAGACTGGTATTCATTTAAAACATAGACTAGGGTAAAGAGTCAACAACTAAAAGTCAATACTTTATGATGCAGTCATAGTTGAGAAATTATGTAAAAGCTGGCAGATGCTTCTTTCTATATGCATTGTGGATCCCTAATAGTGAAGAACAAATATGGAAAATTATTAATGAGAATTTCTCCATGACTTTAGGATTACACCAAATACCGAAAGTGTAAGATATTCTCGGAAAACTCTATATACATTCAAAACAACAAATCATATGTTGATACAGAGAAACCTCTTTTAAAACAGGAGTTGAAAAATCATCAACAAGAACAAGTGTTATATTGACTGTCTCTAAGATATTGAGTGTCTTCGGCCTTTAGGTGGTTTGGCTAGTCCTTGTTTGTGGCCAAAAGGATTAAGCTTCCCGAGTTTCCGAGAAACAGAACTTATAAATGACTTTCTCGGTAATCGAGGCTTGACCACCGAAGCAGTTGAAACCGAAGAACAATCCGAACCACTCATGATTTCAAAATCTTTGTCCTTCTGTAATTCCTTGAACTTCATTTTCACTTTCAGCAACTCAAGCTTCAAGTCTTGATTTTCGCGGTTTAGTTTGGAGTACTCATTGTTGTAGTAGCTTAGCTTAGGAGAAGGAAAAATCTCTGATGCAGCTGCCGCTACGGCTACGGCTGCTGGAGAATCTGAATCACTCAAAACTTGTTGGAGACTTTGTTGCTCTTGGTGGAGAATTTGAACTACGATTTGTACAGGGAGACGTTCGTTTTGAGCTGCATGAGCACGAGCTTCTTCCGATAGCTTTCTAAAGTTCATTAAGCTGCATATTTTCTTCTTCTCCACTTCACTTATATTTGGATGAACCTGCACAACAAGATTTAACAAGATTTTCTAGTTTCAACTTTCAAGTAAAGGTTTTCATCAAAATCTGTTAAGAATATAGGGCTCTCTCTTGTTTCGATCATATGATTCAAATCATAAGATCTTTGAGCTTTTCTAGATATGGATCACAACATCCTACATGTTAAAACTTTAATCAACAAAAGTTTCATAGTTGAAGCAAAATGTATACCTTGAGGTAAATGTCTATGGCTCGATACATGCCATCATCAGTAAACCTAGACTGCTCAGGAATGCATTCTGCTAACCTGATGAATTTCGCCAAGTTTATGTTTCTATCAGAAGCGATTTCAGCAAGATAAGACTCCATCAATTCACCGATATCAGTGGCGAAATCAACAGAGTTTCCTTCAACTTCGAACTCAAAATAGTTCATGAGGATGCGTTGAACAGTATCAACATCAAACACTGTGTTGTCTCCTTTGAACGAGGGAATCAGTAGATCATCAAGGACGGCTTGCCTTAGC
This sequence comes from Sisymbrium altissimum, assembly GCA_900406495.1. Taxonomy (NCBI): domain Eukaryota; kingdom Viridiplantae; phylum Streptophyta; class Magnoliopsida; order Brassicales; family Brassicaceae; genus Sisymbrium; species Sisymbrium altissimum. The sequence continues at coordinate 32,797 of OVBI01000291.1, read as the reverse complement.
TGTAATCCCATTCTCTTCTCCAAATCAAGCCTACAAGCTACCGTCGTTTCGAGGTATAACGCAGCTCTTAATAGCATGGAAAGAAAGCTCACTGAAACTGCGTTTCTCTCCCTTGGAAGAAGACTCACAATCGTTTCTACAATGAATCTTTTCTCGTGTTCTTGTTCCGCCTCCATCTTCTTGTCCCCTCTTCCAAAGCTCTCCTGCATTTCCCACAGAGAAACCCAAATTTCATGAATACTCTTTCTCTGATATCAATAGAAAATAGTAGATACATTGTTCTGTGAAAAATCAAGAATCTCACCAACCCTCGAAGAGCTTTTTGAGCATATAGCATAAGCACTGGACCAAGTGCGTATTGCCTAAACCCTCTAGCCATCATCGCAATCAAGACACGTTGAAACATATCAATCCTTAGAACAGATAAATCCTCAGCCCACAAGTCAACTATATCCTCCTTGTTTTGACTCTCCTGGCAAGTTACATAAGCAATTGCATCTATACACCGGCTCACGAGCTTCAATCTCTCGGCCATAGGCAACAAACCCTCAGATTTTTGCAGAACTTTAGCCGAATTCGTTAAACTCTTGAGGATCACTTCATTTAAGTAAACCTCTGTCGTCTCCACCAGGTTTGCAACAGAGTATTCCTCTGTCATCCCTAGATACTCTGCTGCGCATCGCAGCATCGCAATGTTCTCTGCGTTCATCTCTAAGTTTACTCCGTAGCAGAATTTGATTGCTAGCTGGAATGCTTCTCCACCTCCGGGAAAATCTGGGATCTTGATAACGGTAATGTTAGAATCGTTGCTTGATTCGGAAGCAAGTTTCTTTATAAACCCGCATTTTGACAGAAGAAACTGCAGATTATGACAAAGACTAAGTGTTAAGAAAAGTGAACAACCTTGTGTATGAATTAGATCTTGCAAAAAAATCACCTTATGGAGGGAAAACGAAGTTTCTCCTATGTGAACAGTGATATCACTAGGAAGCTCCTGAGAAGAAATCCTGAAAATGTAACGAGTTTTACATTTAATAACAGAAGAAGAGGAAAAAGAAGAAAATATAGGAACAGAGTGATGAACCATTCACTAGTTCTCTTCATGGCTAAGGACTGAAGCTCCTTCTTCTTTGCTGACATTTGACGAACACTTGGCGTTTAGTTTCTTCTTGATCAAGAAATCAACTATAAACTACTTCAAAAACCCTTCTCAATGTAAATCTTATATATATAGAGAGCATTTGAAGTTGGAATCGTTACACGTAATTAAAAGAGGCGACGGAGAATATGATCCACCAAAAAGTTGCTACCTTTTATTTTTGCTAATCCAAACTCCTCAAATCAAACTACGACATTACCTAAACTAGCCCTGTCACTGAGCAAACAAGAGCGAGAGGGATGAAGGGTAGTTACGCAGTTAACACGAAAAAGCTCAAGATTCAGAATTGAGACAGTTTTTGGAGTATGTGGTTCAAAGTTCAAAGAGGTAGGGATCCTTCTTGACATGAAACGTCTTTTCATAATAATAAGCTATAATAATACCCAAAAAAAAATATAAATAATATAAATTCATTGATGATCACACCGCCAAATAGTGAAACTGTGATATGCTTAAGCTATGGAATACGCATATAGAGAAAATTACTAGACTTATCCGAAAGAGAATTTTACAGTAAGTCACCCTAATAAGATATCATAATATTGAAGTTACCGAGAAAAACATGTGGAATAACAGAATTTACAAACCAAAATCCGAAAGAGTGAAAGTTAAAGAAAAATGGCCAAATTGTCTACTAAGTTATAAAAATAAAAAATAAAATAAAAAAAATTGTCCACTAAGGTAACATCAAATTTCTATCGTCTGCTTCTTTCGCCACGTTTCAAGATTTGATTTTTTTGGACTATCAATAATTCCAAACTTTTGTTGACCATACAGCTTTTCGAACATTCACTCATTTGTTACAGAACATGAACAATGAATGAATCATGACGATTGAAGAAGAAAAGAGAGGGAGAATAAATAAGGTGCACATGTTCAATTTTTGTGACAGAACATAAATCTTATATCCCTACAAGTTTTTATTACCAGATCTATACATTTTGTTTGATAATTGAATTTCTGATTGGGACACAACTCAAACCTTTTGCTATAAGCCTATAAATGGTGTCTTTTGTTCTATCACTTTCTGGAAATTTGACTAGCAAAAGTAATAAATAATATTAAAAGACGTCCACATCCAAAAAAAGATCCAAGATATAAAATTCTTGATAAAACAACAAAACAGAAAATATTACACAGAATGATAAAACAAACTGGACATAAATAATCTTTAGGCCTCTCCCTGTTGAGTAAGATTAGCTTGAATGACAAAGTCCTCTTCCAAATCCTCAACATCAGAACCAAACTCAGATTCATCAATGTTATAAAGCAACGCAGCCACTTCAGCATCAAATAGCTTTTTTCACCTTGACGTTAACAGTTTTCGACGCCACGCTATACATCAACTTATCATTAGCTTCGTCATTCATCATATCAGAGATCTTAACACGAGACGCATCATAAGCCTTGACATCACGAGGAAGATAAATAGCCTCAAACTTGGGGTTAGCAAAGAAATTAGAACCACCACTTCTGTTCTTGATCTCTCTCAAATGATACAAGTAATTATACCCATCATCAAGATAAATCAACTCGAGAATCTCCTTCCTCAAATGATCAGGCAAAGGATTATTACTTGAATCAAATGCTTGAAGTGCAAGCCATTGTGTTTTTTTTTTTACTAAACAAACTGTAATTATTTGTTATCACAGTAGGTTGGTGTTATCTATTGCTCAAAATGCTAATAGATTTAAACAACCTAGCTCTCATGTAATTGAGCATGTAGAATAGATGTAAATGGTAAATTCTTTTTGACTATTATGAGTAGTTTCTTGAATCTCCTTTCGATAAAATTGTATCATTTGTTTAAGGCTACTCATCATTTTAATTAAACTCCACTTTCTTCAATACATATTTTATTTGCAAACATCTACTAATTAATATCTAACAAACTCCAGTGCTCCACATTTATAATCTCTTTTATCGTATTGTTTATCTTTTCTTTTGTGTGATATTCAATATGTTCCTATTTAGCTCTGGATTTCCATAGGATATCTTCTTTGTTTCTCTATTTCTTAGGGGTGACGTGAATATATGTTTTCTTTTTGTTCATTATTTTTGTTACGTAAAATTATTCATTCATCATCGTACTACTTCGTCTGACACAACTGAAACATACAAATTAAAAATAAAATAAAATATAATTTACGAATGGAATCCTGCGCACACGCGCATTGCCCTAGTACATATAAAGGCAAAGAATATCCGTAAGTTACGGGTTGTAGTACAGAATACACAAAAGGTATAAAAATGCGTGAGAAGAAAGAAAAAAAAAAACATACCCATGTGAAGAGCGCTAGGTTTAATGTTCATGCCATGAAAATCCAAAGCTGATAGTTAAATGCTTTTTGCAAAATAAAAAAACAAGATTGTCTCGTGGTTCTTTGTTTTATATTAATATTGTTTGGTTTATGTAGTAAGAGCGAGAAAGAGAGAGTACTACTAAGCAAGTTAGTTTTATACAGTGATACTGCCAGATTCACATACACCACTCCTTGCTCAATATCTCTAGTCAAATCTATGGATTCGGAAACGAAAGTCAAATCACTCTTTTCTCAAATGATGTCTCTCATGGAATCTCTGGATTCGGATTCGGAGGAGACGGAGTTTGAATCAAAGGCGGAGGCAGAAGCAGAAGCAGAGGAGGGTTTCAAGTTCATATCACTCATCACTCAAATAATCTCTCTCTTCAGCTCTATGGATTTGGATTCGCTGCCGAAGCCGGAGTCAGAGTTCATGTCACTCATGAAGCAAATAATCTATTGTGGCAGCTCTATATCGAACTCGGAACCAGAATGGGAGCTCATATCAGTGGTGACTCATATGATCTCTCTCATCAGCTCTGTAGATACGGAGCAGGAGCAGGAGCCGGAACTCATCAATCAAATATTCTCTCATTTGAGCACTACGGATTCGGACTCGGAGCTTCTGCCACTCATTTGTCAAATATTCTCTCTTCTCGGCTCTTTGGATTCAGAGTCGGAGCTCATGTTACTCCTTGGTCAAATATCATCTGTCGTCGAGTCAGATCCGGAGGCGGAACGGGAGCTTGAGCAGCTAATTTCCTTATCCCCTCAATATGATTTAAGACTTGAAAATGGAAAGTTTCATGTGACGACAAGAGTGATCCAGAAGCAGCACAAGAGCAGAAAAAAGCCGAGCTGTAACTCCGGAAGCTGGACGGTTTTAAGGTTAACAAGAGGACCAGAGATTACTCATTTTCACTGTCCAGTTTGCAATGGCAAGGACCACGAAAAAGAACACCACAAGGCTCCCCTTAAGGTTATACACCCTCTTCATCCAAGACATTCTCTTCGGCTTGTTTTGTGGAAATCAGAGGAATCTCCAAACAGCAAATGCTATTGCTGTGATGAAGATCTCATAGGGATATTTTACTATTGCTGGGATTGCGTTTTTTTCATGAACATAGCTTGCGTGGAGAAATCACCAGATTTATCAATCGACCGTCCTAAGTGGCATGAGCATACACTTGCACTGTTTCCATTACACACTCTGTTAACATGCAACCTCTGTGCCTTGCCCCATTTTCGCTGTCCTTTCTATATCTGTCCCCCATGTGACTTTGTGGCTCATCAAACTTGTATCAGCTTACCGCGTGTTATAAAGATATCTCGCCATCTCCACCGACTCTCTTTTACCCCTTCTTTCGACCAAGGATATTGGTCTTGTGGTGTTTGTCGCAGACCGATCCGCAATAATTACGGTGGCTATTCTTGCATCAATAAAGCTTGTTCCTATGCGGCTCATTCTAATTGTGCTACCCAGAGCAACGTATGGGATGGTAAAGAACTTGAGGGAACCCCAGAAGATATTGATGAAGAAGGAGTTGAGCCGTTTCTAAGGATTAGTAACGGAATCATACAGCATTTCAGCCATCAACATCATTTGAGACTTGATAAGAACGTGGACAGAGATTACGACAAGAAAAAGGTGTGTCAAGCATGCATCACGCTAATCTATTTCGGTAACTTCTACTTTTGTGTGCAATGTGATTTTATTCTTCATGAAGAATGTGCAAATTTATCTCGCAAAATACAACACCCGATACATCCACATGTCCTCACTTTAGTGACTAACACTACCACTAGAATCAACATTAAGAATTCATGTTCAGCTTGTCCAGCGCTGTGCACATCTGGTTTCTTCTATGAATGTGGTAAAGAAGGATGTTCTTTTAAGCTACATATACAGTGCGCTACAGTTTCTGAGCCATTAGTCCATGGAAGTCATACACATCCTTTGTTCCTAACATCTAAACCGGGAGAGCGGAGAACATGTGGAGTTTGCAAAGACTCAAGACTTTCTTGCACAAATGAAACATTCAATTGCATAGAGTGCAATTTTTCTTTGTGCTTTGGATGTGCTACTATACCACAAAAGGTTAGATATAAGCACGATAAGCATATACTCACTCTTTCTTATGGGAAGGAGACAAATAGCATAACGTATTGGTGTGAAGCTTGCGAGACAGAAATAAATCCAAAAAGACCTTTTTATCAGTGTCGTGAGTATTGTTGTGTGACCTTACACGTTGAATGTTTGATTGGAAAGGATATATATATGAATCCCGGTTCATCGTGGTTATACTACGGTAGAAAGGTAGATGTTTTATCCAACAATCATTGCATGTCTCGAAGTTTTTGCAGGCACTGTATGTTGCGTTGTCCATACAATATAGTGTTCCGACGTTCTGGAATGATATTTTGTTCCACGTTGTGTATCCTCTATGGTTTTCGGATTGACGACTAAAGAGCTTGATAGTCATTGCTCTTATTAATTGTAAGATATATTTATATTGAATTTGTATTCTGTTCTATTATTGATGAGTAAATGAGATATTTAGACGAATACTTTTACTATTAAGTATTTGAAGATTTTTACATGAATTTGTATTTGTTATGAGATATTTACATGCACGAAAACTTTGCTTTGGTGAATCTTGAATTAGTTGTTTTTGTTTATAATATTGATCTCAGGTCTCACGCACGTTTGATCAGAAAGCAAGATATCATATTTTGCGAGCAACCCCCTCATATGAATCCCATATCTAGTTACCATCATTTCGAACCTGAAACCCATTCTTCTGTGTTCCTCAAATGCTCCATAATGTTCAACAATCTAGACAACTAACTTTTAACAGTGTACCAAAAAAAAATCTAGACAACTAACTCAGTCCAAAACACACCTAGATACGCCAAATCTAGGTGAGTGAGACATACAATTTATAGAGACATGTATCTAGGAAGAAGACAATTGGCGTTATAACTTCAAATTTCAAGTTGGAATGGTGATATATATATAAGGAACACGTTTAGCATGGAAAGAAAGTATATGTGTTCTTGTCTTTGCAATCATACGTACCAATGTAGAGAATTGAAATTCAATTATATATTGAATTTTGAGAACTAGTAAATGTTTTTCTCAACTTTTTAGGTATCTTTGAAATCAAAAGAAATTGCAAACTTTTTGATTTTACATGGTCATCAAAATTTCTTTTTTAGATAGATTAAACTTGTCTTTCTTTAATTAAAGAGTACTATAACAATTTTTTAATGTTTCTGTTAATAAATAATAGTAATATGACTCTGAAAAGAAAAAGAGAAAAAAAGCTGTTTGAATCCACCCGCCACTAGACAACATGGTCCTGTAAACTGTACAGTAAGATTATTAATATAGAGTTGATGTTGGATTTGGCTGAGAAAATCGAGAGGAATCTCACGTGAGCTGATATAGAGAGCAGCACCACGTGAGCTAGTATAGAGAGCAGCACCACGTTCCACGTAAGTTACTTGTTGTACTCTCTCGACTCAAAATCTCTCGTACCATTTTCATTAACCCAATCTCTTTCGTCAGTAGCATGGCATCGTCGGAGTCGGAGCTCAAATCACTAATTTATCAGATAGTCTACAGGAAATATAAGGAGGGTTACGCTCCGAGGTCGAGGTTCATATCACTCATCTCACTCATTAGTCGATTATTTTCTCTGGTGACGTCTCTGGATTTGAAATCGCAGCCGCAGCCGGAGGTCCGTTCTATCATCTCTCGAATAGTCTATATATCGCTCTCGAAACCTGGGTCGGAGCTCGTGTCACTTGTGACTCAATTGATCTCTGGACTCAGCTCTATAGAACCGAATAAGAAGCTGGAGCCGAAGCTGGAGGGGGAACTCTCGTCACTCATCAATCTTATAAATGCTCATATCAACTATATGGATCCGAATATGGAGCTCTGGTCACTCTTTCGTAGATTATTCTCTGTAGTGGATTATATGGATTCTGATTCGGATTCGGATTCGGAGCAGGAGCCAGGGCCAGAGGCAGAGGCAGAAGGTGTGCCAGAGCCAGAGCAGCTGATTTCCTTATGCCCTCAAATGGAAGTACAACTTTTGAGAGGAAAATTCTGTGTGGCAGAGAATTTCTTGTGGAAGAAGGAAGAGAATGACAATTGTAACCTCAAAAACCGGAAATTATTAAGGTTAACAAGAGGAGCAAGGATTACTCATTTTTTCTGCCGACATTGCAAAGGTGAGAAACATGAAGATTGTAGGAAGGCTCCACATGAGGTTAAACACCCTCTACATCCAAGACATTCTCTACAACTTGTCTTATGGAGGATGTTCCAACAAAGATACGACAGACGATGTTACTGTTGTGACGAAAATCTCATACGGATATTTTATTATTGCCGCGCTTGTGATTGTGCTATCAATATAGCTTGTGTGGAGAAAGCACCTGTCTTATCTGTACATCATCCCAGGTGGCATGAGCATACGCTTTCTCTGTTTCCAAGACAGACTTCCTTACCTTGCAACCTCTGCGCCTTGCCCCATTCACGTTGCGCTTTCTACATATGCCCTCCTTGTCTATTTGTGGCCCATCAAACTTGTATTAGCTTACCAAGTGTCATCAAGATATCTCGCCATCTCCACCGAATCTCTTTTACCCCTACTTTCAGTCGAGGAAACTGGTTTTGTGGTGTTTGTCGGAAAAAGATCCGCAATGATTACGGTGGCTATTCTTGCATCCATAACACTTGTTCCTTCTCAGCTCATTCGGATTGTGCCACCCAGAGCAACCTTTGGGATGGTAAAGAACTCGAGGGAACACCCGAAGAAGATGTTGATGATGAAGGAGCTGAGCCATTTCTGAGAATTAGTGATGGTATAATACGGCATTTCAGCCATCACCAACATCATTTGAGTCTTGATGTGAACACGAATAGGAATTATGATGAGAATAGGCTCTGTCAAGCATGCATCATGCCAATCTATTTCGGTAACCTCTATTCTTGTATGCAATGTGATTTCTTTCTCCACGAAGAATGTGCAAACCTTTCTCGCAAAATACAACACCCAATACATCCACATGTGCTCACTTTAGCAACTGTCGCTACCACTAGAATCAACATTCAGAATTCATGTTCAGCTTGTCCGTGGCTGTGCGCATCTGGTTTCTTCTATGAATGTGATAAAGAAGGATGTTCTTTTAAGCTACACGTACAGTGCGCCACAGTCTCTGAGCCATTAGTCCATGGAAGTCATATGCATCCTTTGTTCCTAACATCTAAGCCAGGAGAGAGGAGAAGATGTTCGGTTTGTACGGGTATAAGAAATGATTTCTCAGAAACATTCAATTGCATTGAATGCAACTTTTCTTTGTGTTTCATGTGTGCTACTATACCTCAAAAGGTGAGGTATAAGCATGATAAGCATATGTTCACTCTCTCCTATGGAAAGGAGACAAGTAGCATGATGTATTGGTGTGAAGCTTGCGAAAGAGCAATCAATCCAAAAGGTCAGTTTTATACCTGTCATGAGTCTTGTTCTGTCATGCTACATACTTATTGTCTGATTGGGGAGGACTTATACATGAAACCCGGTTTATTGTTGATCCACTCCACTGGTGTAAATATAGATGTTCTGCCCAACAATCATTGTATGTCTCGACCTATCTGCAAGCTCTGTAAAGAGCGTTGTCCATACAAAGTAGTGTTCCAAAGTTCTGGATTCATATTTTGTTCCAGATCTTGTGTAATTCGTGGTTTTTGGAGAGAGATAGATCAAATAGCTTGATGGACATTGCTCTTGTTGTTGTAAGAAATATTGTATTTTGCTGTATTGGTTAGTCAAACACTGATATGTCGAATACATTTTTAAGAAATTTCCACGGAACTTTTACTTAAGAAAGTATTTTGAAAAAATGTTGATCTCAACACTAAAGAACAGATGATCAGAAACCAAGATACTTGGTTGAGCCAAGCCCCTATCATCATTCTGGATCTGAAACCTTTTTGTGTGTTCCTCAAAATTACTCAGTTCAGTTTAATCTGTTATGTTCTGTATCGAAATGTTGACACGACAAATACAATAGTCGCGAGCGTCTTAACATTTTACACAACAAAGCACAGTGGCGGAGAAGGAAGCTTAAGGACCATGGCGATAAGCTTCGCAGGGAGCTTCACGTATCGTTTCATATAGAGACTTTTATAGAAGCTTATCTTTGATTTATATTGTCTTTCAGGGATGTTATGTGTTGTGTTTCAGTTTAGAATCCTATTGTTTTGTCTTTGTGCTTCAAACACTAATCTTCCGAACCTCCATTATGAACTTACATCAATCTTCTATTCTTTGTTTCCTCTCCTCCAAGTATAAGTTTCAAAGTTTTGTGAACTATCAATAATTCCAAATTTTATTGACCATACTCCGTACAGCTTAAAGTAAAATAGAATAGAATACACATTTGTTACAGAAACATGAACAAATAAATGATTCATGAAGATTGAAGAAGAACAGAGAAGGGGGGAATAAATAGGCTGCAAATGTTGGATTTCGTGACAGAACATAAATCTTGTATCCCTACAAGTTTTTATTACCTGAATTATGTATTTCGTTTGATAATTGAATTTCTGATTCAGACACAACTCAATCTTTAATATAAATGATATCTTTTGCTCTAACAATTTCTCAAACCTTGGCTAGTAAAGAGTAATACAAAAAATAATATTAAAGACGTCCACATCCAAAAAGAGATTCAAAATCTTGATGAAACAAGAAAACAGCAAAATATTACACGGAGTGATAAAAGAAACTGTTGTTCGTTTTCCAATCCGTGGGAATGTTTTGTTTTAGCTTATAGACGAATCGAAGATGGACCAGAAACAGCAACAGCTTTCTGACCACGCTGCGTTTCATAGCGATAAAGCTCCTTAGTCTCTTTCTTCATCTTCCTTGCTTCCCGCTTTTCGGTTTTCACAGCATTTTTTCGCTCTTTCTTCTCCTCTTTCGTCTCTTGTCCATGAGCCTTCCTTTTGATCGGTTCAGCTTTCGGGATCTCCGGTTTGACACTGGGTTGTTCATCTATGGCGGGAAGCTTATCTTTTCCATGGAGGGGAATGATTGAATCGTTCGAACTCTTTGCTTTAGCTACTGTTTCACTCAGCTTCCTCCTAGCTCTATATGCATCATAGATTTTACCAGGGTGGTTATCGAGATTCGAGAATGTTGTGACTATGGTTTCACAGTCCCACTTCTCGCTTTCGTCACTGCTTTCTTCAACCACCTCTACAAATTCATCTTCATTGCTGTTTACCAAATTTTCACCTAATTGTACAGACCGACGGATGATATACTCAAGGTCCTCTTTATCTTTTGCAGAGTCACTATTCTTCAATAGATCCGCAGGGTTCATATACTTCTCGTCAAGCTCATAGTCTTTAGGCTTCTCATAAATAAGATTACGAACGCTCTGAGCCGTGAACTCTTCTTCTTCTCCATCTTCAGCCATGTAACCATCATTGTCACTGTCACTTCCATACTCATTGAGTTCGAGCTGATCAAATAGCTCATCAATTTCACGAGGAACTCTCGGGTTTTCAACCACGGGTTTATCAGTCAACCCAACAACACTCTCTCTATCCCTTGCCACAGGTCTATCAGCAAACAACTCTGGCTCGTTACTGGTCACACCAGAAGCTTCTCCCTGTTGAGTAAGATTAGCTTGAATAACAAAATCCTCTTCCAAATCCTCAACATCAGAACCAAACTCAGATGCATCACTGTTCTCAAGCAACGCAGCCACTTCAGGATCAATAGCTTTCTTCACCTTGACGTTAACAGTCTTCGACGCCACGCTATACATAACCTTCTCATTAGCTTCTTCATTCCTCATACCAGAGATCCTAACACGAGACGCATCATAAGCCTTGACATCACGAGGTAGAAAATCAGCCTCAAACTTGGGGTTAGCAAAGAAATTAGAACCACCACCAGTGTTCTTAATCTCTCTCAAATGATCCAAGTAGTTATACCCATCATCAGGATACCCCAACTCCAGAATCTCCTTCCTCAAATGATCAGGCAAAGGATTACTACTCGAATCCCCAAAACTAGAATACCCATAAGCCAAATCTTCAGGCGCGTCTTCGAACTGAGAGTTGTCTCCTTCATCAGCATCTTCGAACTGTGAGTTGTCTCCATCCTCAACGAAACCAGTGATGTTCACAGGGTTCTGGTCTACTCGTAAGAAGATCTTATCACCTCCTGGTGCGTCACTGTATCTTGGGTCTGAAGTATCACGAGGACACAACTCGAAAGTCGCCGCCTTTTTCTTATCAATAAACTTCTTCTTCCCCATTTTCAACTGATTATGAGATTCTGAGTGTTTGCAAACTATACAAACTGCACAAAAATTAGGGCTTTTCTAAGTTAATTAGACTACAATCAATTCCAGATTAATACTAAAAAGGTGAAAACTTTTACAATTAGGGTTTATCTATAAACATAACTAATCGATATAAAGTCTAGAAACGATGCTTAAAGCACTATTGGTTCAAGAAGAAAGCTTTACCTGTGGGAGCTTGAGAGAAAGAGGCGCAGAGAGAGAGGATGAAACTACCAAAAAAACGGCTTCGAAGCTTTATTAGGGTTGATCAAAACGCACCGTTTTCATTAAATATTTATAATATTTCTTTTTTTTTTTCAGTGTACGCCACTTAAGGGGGAATAATCCAGCGCGGGAGAGTGTACTGAATGATATATGCGCTTAATCAGCTTCTCCTACTTTCCCTTGGCATCATCTCTTCGACGGTTCCTGTTATTGTGCGCCATCTTGATCTTACGTGCGCCGTCGGCGCATTCTCCTAGCGTTGATCCGGATCCTCTTGAGAAGATCTGTCTTTCGAACGTCCGGAGAGAGATGTCGAAAGCTCGTGTTTACACCGATGTTAACGTGATCCGTCCCAAGGAGTATTGGGATTACGAGTCCCTCAATGTTCAGTGGGGGTAAGAACCCTAAAGACCTCTCCTTTTGATTTGCTTTATTGGGTTTCATTTAAAGTTTAGATCTTTCTTCAGTTAGATGGTTTTGGATTGTCTTTCAGCTAAAGTTTGTAACTTTTGGAAGTGATTTGTTATTTCTAGCTGGTGATTTTTGATCTGTTTGAGGAGAGTTTTGATTGGTTGGGCCTGTGTGTGAGTGGGTGTTCTTGTGATTTGATCATGATAGGTGGTGATGATGATGAAAAGTTTCAAGCTTTTTTTTGTTTGTTGTATGTTTGGTTTTCTCAGGGAGCAAGATGATTATGAGGTAGTGAGGAAAGTTGGGAGAGGCAAGTACAGTGAGGTTTTTGAAGGGATTAACATGAACAACAACGAGAAGTGCATTATCAAGATTCTCAAGCCTGTTAAGAAAAAGAAGGTGAGTAGTTTTCTACATTCAGTTAGTGACTTATATAATTGATTGGAACTATATCAGAGTTAAAAGTGAGGCTAAACTTTTTCTATAGGTAGATGTTTTATGAGGAAGGAATGTTGTTTCTTTTGCAGAGTGGTTTGAGTTGCCTTGATTAGTTTTGTTTTTGAGTTGCCTTTTTGAATTTTTTATATGGTCGTTTAACAGATTAGAAGAGAGATTAAAATACTTCAGAATCTCTGTGGAGGCCCAAATATTGTCAAGCTGCTTGATGTTGTCAGAGATCAACACTCAAAAACCCCAAGTTTGATATTTGAGTATGTTAACAGCACAGACTTCAAGATTCTGTATCCGACATTGACTGATTATGACATCCGATACTACATCTATGAGCTGTTGAAGGTAATTTGTGTAATTTCATTACGACTTCTCTGATCTGTGGAATTTTCTCGGTTTCGTAACAAATTAATGTATAATGACATGCTGCAGGCATTGGACTACTGCCACTCACAAGGTATAATGCACCGAGATGTCAAGCCACACAATGTCATGATCGACCATGAGCTGCGCAAACTTCGCCTAATAGATTGGGGTCTCGCTGAGTTTTATCACCCAGGAAAAGAGTATAACGTCCGTGTGGCCTCAAGGTATGTTAGGCGCCTTCAAAATAACTTGCTTCGTTTTCTTTTTTTTTTATCTAAAATGTTTACAATATGGAGTCTTTATCAGAAGCTAAGCTCGATCAAATGTTGTCTCCTATGTCAGATACTTCAAGGGACCCGAACTTCTTGTGGATTTACAGGACTATGACTATTCCTTGGACATGTGGAGCTTAGGCTGCATGTTTGCTGGGATGGTGAGTACTTTGTGAATTTGTATGATCTGAAGATTCCTTTTCAGAATATTGCCAGAAATATAGTATGGTTAGGTGATGTGTCTAATTGTCTTTTTCTTGTAGATATTCCGCAAAGAACCTTTCTTCTATGGCCATGACAACCAGGATCAGCTCGTCAAAATCGCCAAGGTAATCAATTGCATGGCATAACGTTAGGATTTTTATAGGGGAATAAGTGCTTTTACCCATTTTAAGATATGTTTCGAAACTTGACTCAGGTCCTTGGAACCGATGAGTTGAATGCATATCTGAATAAGTATCAGTTAGAACTTGACGCTCAATTAGAGGCACTTGTTGGGAGGTAAGCATAACTCAAGTATCCTTTATAGTATAAGAGTAGGATTAGAGTAATGATGCCATTGACTTATTCTCTCCTTCCTGACTTCTTGGGCTATTTCCACAGACATAGCAGGAAGCCTTGGTCCAAATTCATCAATGCCGACAATAGGCATTTGGTCTCACCTGAGGTAACTTCTTCTTCTCTTTATTCCTTTAGAAACACAAATCAATTTGACTTTTCCCACAGTTGCTTTCTCCGCCGAGCTGTAACTCGTTTGCATGTAGGCGATTGATTACCTGGACAAGCTGCTCCGGTATGATCATCAAGACAGATTAACTGCAAAAGAAGCAATGGTACGTATCACAACATAATTCAGAGTCTTGTTTGTTTGGTTACATGAATGATTTAGTATCCAAGTTTGATGATGTTTTGATAAATCAACAGGCTCACCCGTATTTCGCGCAAGTCAGGGCAGCAGAAAGCAGCAGAATGAGAACTCAATAAAGACGTCTTTGAATATGTGATCTGCCGAGTGTTTTCATCATCTACTATCAAACTTTTGTAGAACTTTATTGGTTTAAAATGTATCAAGTTAATCTGAAACATACAAGTTATGGTTTGTTTTAAAACTTTCTAAATTTCATTTTAAAATCAACAAATAAAAATACACTAGAGGATACAAATTTTTGAGATTTTAATATCCTCCAAAAAATATTTGGATTTTCTTTAATGATATATGAAAAAATAAGACTTTGTAGTAAATGCAGTTGAGGTATCTGTGGAGGAAGTATCTGTGGAGGAAGGTCATATTGTATCTACTCTTCATTGCGAGAACCCATTTTTTCCGGCGTATAACACCAACAGACTATCTGTCACGGACATGAAGAGCCACGGTAGCATTTGGTAACTCTCCCATTTCGAGGACTAGAGTGAATAGTGAACAGTTCTAGTGAGCTTTGGTACGGGGTTTTCCTAATCTCTGTCACCATTAATGAAGCCATCGTTTTATTTCCTATATTCTACATTCTTTTTGGGTGTTATAAACAAAAATTTATTCTTACTAAGTTTCATTGTTCAGGGAAAGGAAAACGAAAAACGAACAATGCAGATAAACATATGATAAGGTAGAGTACGTAACTTTGTATAGTTTTCGTGGAGGAAGTTTGAACCTAAATATGATCAATGCCAAATCGAGAAAGTGAAGCAGTCTTCACCATCAGAAGTAATGCAAAGACTTGTTGGAGAAATGAAATGATCACAATGGACCCTTAAAGTGATATTACTATATAAACAAAGAAGTTTAATGTGAGGCATGTAGATGTGGAAAGAGATATAACGTAGTGGAGAGACAATAAACTCTCTTTTTTTGTCTAAAATGTTAAAACAATAAACTTACTTACCAGTTTTATCGTACAACTCTAAATTATTCATCCAGTATGGCTATACGACTTAATTTCTTAAGAATAAATTCGATAGTTTTTGTATGGACAAAAAATTGGATAGTTTTTATTAAAATGTAAATGATGGAAGTTAAGTTTACAAACATCGTCAGTATCATGTTTTTGTGGGATTTTTCATATCTTTCAGCCGTCCGATTCTCTGGTCCTCTGGTCAAACCCAGAGAAAACCGACGTGGCGCTCATTTGCATTCTTATCATCTGCACCGCGTAGTAGGGTATCCTTTGCGGACTAGGACGCTTGAGTCGTTGATCTACGAACGCCAAACAATCCATCAAACTCTCTCTCGCCGACCCTTTTAAATTGTACGCTTGAGATCTTCTCCACAAACTCTTACCATGTGGATCATCCACACCAGATAAACAGAGAGCTCTAGTAGCATCACTAATGGCGGACTCAGCTTTCTTCAACAACAAGCAACACTGTGCTCTGTTGCTATATAACACAACCCTATCTCGTATCATATCCAACGGACAAAAATCAATCGCCACTGTATAAATCTCCATCGCTTCTTCAACAAAACCCATCGAAAACTTCTTCTTCCCTTGTTTCTTCAACGATTTCACCATCTTTCTTCTCTCTTCAAGCTCTTTGTCACTCATAAGCTTCTCCTTCTTCTTCCTCTCTACCTTAATCTCCCAAACATTCTCTATACTTTTCTGAGCTTCCTCGCTGTTCATCTTCAAGCCACTATACTTAATCTTGTGATAATCTTGTAAGATTATTTGAGCTACTCTATCTCCAACAACTATATCTTCTGCTAAATCCACCAAACGCTGCCCTAAAATATCGATAACTCGATACCTAACAGTTGAGTCTTTAAGAAGCATGATAAGGGTATCCAAAGCCATTTCTTTCCAATCATCAGACGATCTCGAAACATCGCAAAGCCTCTCAATCACTTCTCTAACCTCACTTACTTTGTTTCTTCCCAACTCTGATTTACAAAGAGTCTTTAACAATCCAATTCCTCCTGGTGACTTCCTGTTAACTAAACCTCCCCACATTTCACTCACTTCCTTCAAGAAACTTCCCTTGCAGATTTGATCAATGGACTTACCTCGAGATGCGAAACAATTCAATAGATATAAAGACCAACATTGTAGTTGAATCCCCCATTCCTCTGCTTTTTGATTCTCTGTCTCTAACCCACCAAGCCCTCTCGTCAACAAATCGCTCTGATACTTCACCCTCAAGCTATCTTCAACCCCAAGAAAGCTTCTGTAAACATTCTTCAAACAAGTACTAGCTATCTCCATCGAAAGCTTCACAGTTTCTTCTTCGAACAAAGAAACCGCTTCAAAGCTCTTATCATGGCTAGCTAAATAACCAAGTGCTCGTGCCGCGGCTCTCTGCTCAACCCAACTGATTTTCCCTCTCAGAAGCTCCAGCAAAGCAGGAACAAGAAAGACCTTTGAATCAGCCGCTATCAAAGCCAAATCTTCATTGTTCATAACGTATGATCCGATGATATGAGCTGCATAGTAAGGAATGAAAATGTTTTGGTCTTTGAGAAGCCACGCTGTGTTTTTGACTGATTTGTGTATGAGTTTTGACATACACTCGAACAAACCGAGTGATGGGAACTCAGGATCGTCAGGCTCGGACATGGCTATGTTCCACAGACCACTCAAGACCAAGACATGGTCTTTTGACTCCGTACGAGGAATCTCTTTGAAAATTGCGGCGAGTTTTGATCTTCGACGGAAAGGGTTGGTCTCCTTCATGCTGCAGAAGAAACAAGATGGATTTGTGCATTGAGGTTCATCGAATTCGAACATCTTCTTCTCCTTCTCAGATTTACCTTCTGCTATTTTTTTTCTTTGATATTGAAAGAGAAGAAAACACCAACTAATCAATCACTTATGCTTTATGCTAAAAGACCACATAATTCTTCTCTTTTGGACGAATAAATTCTTTCAAACTCAAAAGAGATACTAATAAATAATTCGCTCGCGTGGAAAGTTTATGGCGGCTCCTCTTTTTAGCCTTTAGCTTTCCACTTCAAGTTCCAAGATTATTAGTTAATACTAATAAGTTAAACATAATTAATTAGATACTAAAAGCTTCGTACTCTTTACCCAAAATTAGGTAAGAAAACAAACCAAATGGTTTGTGTTCACACAAACTCTAGCTAGATATGTGATGGACAAGAATGTTGGTGGTTTTGACATTTTGATGTTGTCATACGTAGACCAAATTTAATGAATCATTTCATGTGTACTAAATGGTTACATTACATCTAAGCAATTTCAAATCTACCGGAAGTAGTTATGGTATTACTTATGAAACTCCTAAAACTTTTTTACCAAGCAAAGTTAATGCTTAGATGTTTGACTGTTTGAGACATTTCAAGATAAGAATTGAAAGCTTAGGTATAAATGTGTTAGGAGAATGGAAATGAAAAAGAAGGAAGCAAGTGAAGTTGGATTTGCGGTCCCCCCTCAAGGAGAAAGCCAATGAGAATGAAGTAAATGTCCCTTACCACTAACGAAAAGCTTTGTGTCGTCTACAAATATCAAAATCTTGTTTGTGTCTCAAGAAAATGCGGCTACCTAAAAAGCCTCTCTTTAACTCAATTTGGCATCACTAATATTTGGTCTTTACAGGTAAAGTAATTATCACTAACCTGACTCATCTTCCATGTTAATAATCATTTCTTTTCCAAGATTCGCAAATCAAGAAAGTCCCTTTCTAGGAAAGGAAAACACTTCAGAGTTCAGACTAAGTTCTCAACTTGACATGTGTATCTGTCGGAGAAACTCAATATTTAACTATTTATTAAAGTGACAAAAAAAACAACGGTTTTAAGTTTAATCACAGCCATTAATCCGCGTGCTTATGTGTTTTGATTCTCGTGCATAATCACATGAATTCTCCACCAGAGAAGCTCTCAAAAATTTTGAATTTATGAATCATAAAGGGTCTCATGATATAGAACAAGGAAAATAGCCTATGATAAGGTTCTAAGTCACTTAACTATGCACAAACTCTGAAACCTATTGCGGTCTCATAATTCTCAGAAAGCCAAATGCAAAGAGTTACTAGAGAGAGAGAGAATGAACAAAATATACCAATACTACTACTTTCGGAGAGCTTTTATGGGAATTGAATCCAGCAGGAGGATAAGGCTCTGTACAGAGGGAGATAGAGAGAGCTTTCAGTGAGAAGTTTTATGCCTCTTAGTGGCCGGTGTAGGATCTTCTTCTTCATCTTCTTCTTCTGCTTCTTCTGACAGAGTTTTTCCTACAAACTCATTCATTAGCTTCAGGAAACAATGATCAAGATCTTTGTCTGGTTCTCCCTCATAACCATTCATCTCCCGTTCACCAATCATCGACAGCTGGACAACAACCAATTTCAAAGCTTTGGTTTTTCTCAACTCCAAACAAACATTATAGTAGGAAATGTAAAGAAAGAAAAAAACGATTCTTACATCTTCGAGTGAGGGAAATCTTAATCCTCCATATGAAACTGGAGAGTAGTTATACAAAAACTGCCCATCGGTTTCAAAAGGAGGAGCTTGAGATATCAACAAATCTTGGTTATGATCAGCAGATATACGTTGCCTTCCAATTTGCACAGTCGCTTCTCTCTGACTATGAGCTGCTGTATGAGGCATCAACGGCTCTGCTTCTACAAGAGCATGTTGCTTACCAATATGTCCGGTAAATTCACTCCGAGACCGAGCTACTGTTGGAGGCAGCGATGATGTATGACCAGCCTGAGACTCGCACATAAGTTGATCAACACGCTTCTTCAATCTTTTTGCTTTATCCTGCGCCTCATCAATCTTACGCAGAATCTTTGCTAGGAGATCATCAGAGCAATTTGACTCAGGAACAAAACAATCATCTCCAATTTCATCTTCCTTGACCGTAGCTTTGCGGCCTGCACCAATATCTAACATAACATAGAAGATTTAGTGCTAAACCAGCTAACATCAAACAGTTATCTAATTTTGAGAAACTGTAACATTGTGTATGGATCTCACCAGGTTCAGGGTACTGAGCTTTTAGAGTTGTTGGCTTCCTCTTCTCTGAAACACAAAGTTTAGCTCAACAAAGTTAGACCATTGTAGTCACACTTTAAAGAAAGTCAAATGGAAGCAAAAGAAAGATTCAATGACTATACCTGCATAAGAGAAAACATTATGGCTAGACACATAAGCAGCAACATCCGTCGTCTCTTCGACTCGTTTCCTTCTTCCTCTCTTGAAAACACTCATCCTCTGAGTTTGATCACAAAAAGGAATCGATTTGCCATCAAAGCCATCCAATTTCGACTTGTCCAAATCAAACTGCTTACTCAGATAGTAACTCTTAACTTCCTTCTCATACCCTCTTGCTTGAGACTCAATTTCCTTAACCTTGAGCTCTAACCACTTACACCTCCACATTATAGGCTGAGAAAACCTCCTCCACTCATCAGTCAGCTTCTTCTTCCTCAAACCCAAAAAATCAGTCCCATCACCACAAGTCTCAGGCAATGGATAATCCTTGCTTAACATAGATTGCGCTTCAAAACCAGAACCATCATTGCCATCATCATCATCATCATCATCACGAGCACACATAGAATCACCAAAAGAACTCGAAGAGGATTGACACAAAACCTCCTCTTCCTGTTGAAACTCATCACTCGGATTCCCACCACACTCCAAGATATCAACTTTTTGTCCTTCTTGTTGATTAGGAGAACAATCCGAGGTGTCCATTTCAGATCTTGGCTTTGCTTTAAACGCCATAAATCCCCCCTCCAAACAATAAAGGTGTCACCTTTGTTCCCCTTTGTTCTGCTACAATCGAAAACAAAACCAGAAAATCGATTGAGACAATGAGATTAAACCAAAGTAGATAAAGCATTCAACTTTGTTCTGACAATGAGATTAGACTCAACTAAACAACAAAAGCTTTCAACTTTCATGTGAAATTTGATCTTAAACTGATTCCAATGCCTAACTGATTCAATCCTATAACCAAAAAGAAAGGACCTTTTATCGTAACCGAATGATTCGCTGATCTTAGATGATATCACACATGGGCGAAAGGGATTTGATGAATCAGAATCTGTTAGCGTAAATCCAAATTTCTTGGAGAGTCTTAAACCCTAAACCCTAAGGGAGATAGAGAGAGAGAGAGGAGAAAGAGTCAAGAAAGTAAGAAACAGAGGAGAGAGAGAGAGAGAGATTATTCACCGAACTGTTGCGAGAAATTGACTGGTCGGTTCTCAAATCGCTTAGTCGAATCCAAAAGAAGTTGAAAGAGAGAGGTTTTTATTGTAAAAAGGAGTTATTAATTTTTCTCGTTTTATAAAATTATTATATTAAACTTTATCCTCGAATTTAATAGTGTGTTTTCTCAAATTAATTTATTCAATATCTTCTTTCTTTTTTGGTTTCTATTCTTTTTCCTTTTCTTTCGTTTTTTTAGATTCTCAACGATTCTCAAATGATTTTATACGATTTTCTTCTCATCAACTCTTTTGTAATTGTCTTCTTTACATCTAGATTTTGAGACCAAGAGCAAGTATGTTATTTATCTTCTGATTCCAGATTATTTAGAAATGCAAAACTTCGGTTCTATTTTATTGAATTTTCATATTATACTATTGAAATTCATGAAAAAGAAAAAAGAAACTTCAACTTTGTTTCCTTGGTGTATGCCATTAAGTTCGGAATGCAAAACATGACAAATTGACAATGTTGGTGATACATAATGATTAGTAGTAAAACTGAGTCCAACATGTCACAACTAGAATGATCAAATGCAATTTGTACAATTTTGAAAGAGTTACAACTAATATATATAATTCAGATAAAACCAAGTATAACTGATGCTCCCCCATGCATGTGTAGATAATTAGCATAACTAAGTTGGTATAATTAATTCACGATAAAAACAAATAAATTAGTAAATCTTGAACTTTTATCAAAACTATTAAGGGAAAATTGCCAAATAATACCTGAACTATTTCATTTTGGCCATAAAATACACGAACTAATTCGCTGGCCAAATAATACCCCAATTTTCATTGACTTTTTTAAAAACCCTTAAACTTAGTGTTGATTACGCCAAATTAATCCACCGTTATCTCACTTAACAGAATGCTTAGCAGGTGTTAATAAAACGTTAATTGAGCCGTCTAAAATGAAAACGACGTCGTTTACATTATTATCAATAAATAAAAAAAAAGTGATTTCCGAGGTTCGAACTCGGATGTGATACACATTGGGGAGAGGTTATCACCACTGAGATAGTGGCAATTGATTGACATTTAATAAAAATTATTGATACTTAAACGTATTCCCGTTTAATTAAATAAAAATCAAAATTCACTTAAAAGTGTATCTATCTGGGTTCAAACTCAGGTCTATACATGTTTGGTAGAGGTTGGTCGCCACTGAGACAGTAGCATTTTATTGATACCTTTGTAAAACAAATTGTACTTAACTCAATCTTGAACCTCTTTGCATTAAAATTCCCAATTTGAAGCCCTAACTCTGAAAAATTCTCAAATCGATTTCGAAATCGAATTGTCTCTCTCTCACACCCTTGGGTCGACGACAAATTAGAAGACATGGTGAATTTTGTCGTCGACCCAAGGGTGTGAGAGAGAGAGACAATTAGATTTCGAAATCGATTTGAGAATTTTTCAGAGTTAGGGTTTCAAATTGGGAATTTTAATGCAAAGAGGTTTAAGATTGAGTTAAGTACAATTTATTTTACAAAGGTATCAATAAAATGCTACTGTCTCAGTGGCGACCAACCTCTACCAAACATGTATAGACCTGAGTTCAAACCCAGATAGATACACTTTTAAGTTCGAACCTCGGAAATCACTTTTTTTTATTTATTGATAATAATGTAAACGACGTCGTTTTCATTTTAGACGGCTCAATTAACGTTTCATTAACACCTACTAAGCATTCTGTTAAATGAGATAACGGTGGATTAATTTGGCGTAGTCAACACTAAGTTTAAGGGTTTTTGAAAAAGTCAATGAAAGTTGGGGTATTATTTGGCCAGCAAATTAGTTCGTGTATTTTATGGCCAAAATGAAATAGTTCAGGTATTATTTGGCAATTTTCCCAAACTATTAATGAAAGAGTTTTTGTCCACTCGTTGTTCAAAATAAAGTAACCATATATTCCCTCTGTTCTTTTATATATTGAATTTTAAAGTTATTCACTAGTTGATTTTGCAGTTTCTTAGCTCAAAGACTTGGAAGTGACTACTGGAAAATATATAGTAATTAGAATATAAAAAGATCAAACATTTAGGAATAAAAAAAAATACAGAAAATCATTTAAATAAAAACAGACAAAAGTATAATTTGATATAAAAATAAGTAGTTGGAATTAATGTTAAAAGAATATATATCCTTGACAATCTGTTTTACACCATTGCTTAATTCAAAAGGAAAGCGATCACCAAGCATTTGAGGCTTGAGCGGTCAAAAAGTTGAAAATCCGACGGTTACAATACGAGAGCAAGTAAAACTAAAATGAGTGATTTTGTTTTATACATTTTGAAATATTTACATTTCTTACCATAAATGAATCATCTAAAATAGTATTAAAAAAAAAAGTGTTACCATAAATACATTTATTATTATAAAAATGCATTTTCACATAGTATTAAATAACTCTGATACTATTTGTTTGTGTTTCTACTCTAGTACCCTTGTGAATTGTGCCTTCCAGTATAATTTTAGTTTTAGACCTTCTAGTAAACATGTGCATTGCAAATAACTCGATTAACATGATTTCTTATCTTTCTATTAAATATTAATCTGAACAAAGCAAAAATCGACTGAATGAACTTTTCTGCACTATACAATCTTTTTACATATGACTTAAGTAATGAAAGAGAGAGACAGACAGAAACAAAAACTAATGAGAAGGACATCACTTAAAACAAAGAGTTGGCATTATATTATTTACTAAGCAACAAAGATCATGAAGACAGTTGGTATGCTGTTTTTCTGAACAACACCAAACAGTTTGTATGATAAGAGGAGAAAAATACGGTACTTAGAAGGTTCTTTATAAAACTTGCAGTTCTTGCTCAGCGACTATAGCTTCATCGACATGTTTATATGGATTTGATGTTTGTTTGCGTTTCCACATCAACCAAACTCCATAAGCTAATAACCCAATAACTACAGCGACCATCACAATTGCCACCACGACAATGGTGCTTTCAATCTGCCACCTTGTCCTAAAACCAAAGGAAAAAAGACTTTCTTTTGAGACAAATGTAGTGGTAATCTATTTGTATGGTTAAAACCTACAAGAATGAATAGCGTACAGCTTTTGTGGAGGCTCGAGTTTGTAATTAACGAGCTCGTAGTTTCCGAAGATGTCAGGAAGCTTGATTTGATGATTGGTAAACCGAGAAACTATGCTCTACAAGCAGAACAAACGAAAGTCAAGTAAAACGATGAAAATCAAGCAATGTAAGGAGAAGTTTACTGTAAGAAATCGAATACCGTTGCTGTGACGTTGGAAAATAAACTAGAAGGTTCAGTAGGGACAACAACAATTCTGATGAGAGAGTTGTTTCCTTTGGAGGTGAGATTCGATAATTTGACCTGTGACGTATTACTCAACATTAGCAAAAACAGTGTCTAAGGCTTACAAGCTATTGTGTATTTGTTAATATGGCTCACCTGTGAGAATTTCACATCGAGTTCCTTGGAGAATAACTTGGAGAGCTCTTCAATGCGAGGTTTCAGATATGACGAATTGACTGTTAGTTGAATATCAAGGTTTATCTGACCAATTTGAATCTCCCCTGAGGAAATACATTCAAAGCCTCATACATTAAATTAGGTTTTTGTTTAGCTTCATTTTTTCCAGGACAAAAGAGTTTTAGATTAAACTTACAGATGTCACTAACCTGGAAGATTGCTTGATGTATTGTGGTTTGGATTTGAATCATTTGAAGGCACGGTGGCAGGTGGTGGTGTACCATCGATATTAAGCCTATCCGACAACTCTGAACAATTGGTTCTCCAGAATCCAACCTTTGAATTCTCACGATCATACACAACAAGTGTGTTGCGAACCACAATTCCTGATGATAAACGACATTTCCGTACCAGTAAAACAAAATGAAACATATGAAGGTAGCTCAAACAGAAAAGAAATAGAGTAATGATATCTATTTACCTCCTAAAAGAGTCGTATGATCTTTCCCATTTGGGAAAACACCGAGACAGTATGCGCCATGTACCTTGGAATGCTTTTATTGAACAAAACGCAATCATATCAGCTGCTACGATATTAGGTATAGAGAGAAAATGGAACTTCATTAGAGGTTTAAGGACTAAAATAAACTTACTCGGAACAAGTAATTTTCAGGGGATAAAAGCCACGATTGTCCACTCTTAAATACCATCTCGACTGATGGGAATATCTTTGAAAGTCCAGTGACATCGTTACTTGAGCATAACACAATCTAATTGTCAGTAACTTCCCTTGATTGAAATGTTTGAAAGTAGATCACAAGCTTGCAAGTAATAATAGTACCTTGGAGCAACATGGAAGCAAGTATCTTTAAAATTTGGATCAGGGCCATCAATCTGCTTCAATGGCGTAACTTCTCTCCTTACCTTCACAGTACAACAAGATAAGACGCCAATATAAGAAAACCGGAAACTGAACCAAGTGTTAACAAAGATGTGAGAGTCTTACAGCTTCTTCAAATGCTGCAAACGCTGCGTCAGGGAGATAAGCATACGTTGTACCACTATCTAAAACGGCGCCATGTTCTCCGTCAAAGACTCTTGAGTTAAGCGACAACTGCTTCCCAGCGACACGTATCCCCGTCAAATCTATATTGTAATATGGACTGTCGCCATCCCGAAACTAGAGTAAATGTGTGAAAGGTATTAAACGTATCTGTCAGGATTATACAAGAATCCATTCGCCAATCAGGACAAAGGCAAATCCTTGGAACATACCTACGATCAGGGTCAGAGTCCGTGAATATCATATCAGACGGGTAAGTAAAACCACCAAGAACCATCGAGCCTCCACCAACATCCATCCCTCCATAACACAAACCAAAAGAGTTGCTTATCAAACCTTTATCTACCAACTGATCCACAAGACTTAAATCTCCTTGTCCTAACCCAATAATCCCATCAGCACGTTGACTGTAGAGATCCCCAGTCTCCACAGTTTCACAACCGAAAACAGCTCTCTGAGGAGTAAGCTGGCTTTCATTACCAAATGAGATAACATCTTCACCAAGAACACCTTTGCTACTACTATGCTCAGCGTACTCCCTCTCGTAAATACATTGTTCTTTATCATCGTCACAGTTACAGTCCATGTTACACTTCACAGGCTGATACGTGCTAGACATTTCCGGCTCAAATTTTGGGTCCTGTTTTGATAAAGTAAAGCACACAAGATTAAAAAAAAAAGCTCTTTGCATATCGAAAAGGGAAGATTTTTAAAGGCCAATGATGATGAGCGATGAGCTTATTGGAAATGGGTTTCATAAAGACTGAAACTTTGAATGTTAAAAGGCTCGCATTACCTGATGTTTGCCACACTGTTCACAGTCGGAACAAGGAACGTAAGTAACAGTACTTCCAGAATCAACTATAAGAGCAAACATCTGTGGAGGTGTACCAATCCAAAGCCGCGTCGTGTAATACCTAAAGATTGATAAAAGACATTCTAAGCGAATCAGATCGGGAAAGGGAACTGATACGCGTTGTAAAGCATGAGACTTTACCCGTTAAGAAGAAGATCGTCGTAGAGTCTCATGCGAGAGTGAGGGAGTGATGTTGAGTCGGTTTTGTGGAGCTTTCGATGGTGAATGGAGACAGATCTTGAAGAAGAAGAAGAAGAATTAGATTGAGAGAGGAACAAAGGGAACACCATGGGACGGCGTGATCCAGCAGCGGAGGGAGGAGATTGGTGGAGGATGTTTGCACCAGCCGCATTTGAACATGGGAGAGAGAGGTAGATTAGGAGTGAGACCGTCGCGCCGAACGACGCCAGCGCCATTTAATTGCCGGCAGAATTTCTCCGANGGGGGGGGGGAGAAGAAAGAAAGACGATGATGAGAGAATAAACAGATGGGGAAAGGTCAATACGTTAGATCTACGGGAACCAAAGCCACTTTTTGCTTTGAGACAAAACCCAGCAATGAGGCCATGTAAACCTATAAACGACGTAGTTTTCTTGTATTCATTAGCTAAGCTGCCATTATTTTATTTTTCTGTAACAGTTACAAAAGTCATGTCTATATTATAAGTTATACAAAGATTTCTAAAAATTGTAAAACTATTAAATAAATTAATACGTAATTAAAATAATCTGATGAAAATAAATCTATAAATCGTCTCTTCTTCCAATGTCCACAAAAACTACAAATTATGGACTCTTTTGAGAATCTTGTCTATTTCGGATTTTTTTGGAAGCCATGCTCTTGTGGATAGTATATTACTACGCTATATTTGAAAAGTACGCAATGAAAAAGCATTAGTGGAAAAGAGCCATGCTCTTATGTCTTATGGATGCATTAGAGTTTGCCATTCATGAAGCAACATATTGGAATATAGTTAGCATTGTTGTTTGCTGCCTTTTGTGAAGAAGGAAACTCTTATGAACAGAGAAACAGAGCTGTATATCATATGTCTCTCATCAAAAGCCAAGTCGATGCCTCTTGGGCTAGTAACGACTATGTTTTTTGTTTTTTCAGAATGATATAGTGTGTTTAATTATTTTAGGAGTTCTCAGTTCTCATGCTGGAAAACAAGTTATATATCCCCTGCAGGCCAATTCAATACACTCTGAAAATGAAAACCTACAAAACAGAATCGTCTTCATGATAATTTTCGATACTACCTATCTGCAGTTGATTGGAGTAAATCGAAGAGGATGAAGGTTGACCAAATCATTGGAGTTGGAAATATTTTAACACCTATCATCTCTTTTCAATTAATTTTCTATATCTTATTATATATCAAGAATTTAAAATACTCGGGCATATTTACTTGTGAAAGCACCTCGAAGAACCCAAAGATTTGTAATATACATGGTTTCGAGTTGGCTAATCCATAAGACTAGCTTATTTAAAACAAAATAATATACACGGTGATCTTTTGATGTAAAAAATGAGAATTAAAATTAGACTGTGAAATGGTGTATATAAACAAGAAATGTACTGACAACCTATAGAAATTCTTGTCGAATGTATAGAATATATCTTGTGATCGTACTTTGGTTTGTTTGGCACCGTACGTACTATGGAACGATAAATATTTATAGACAATTTAAATATCGATTGTTGGATAGTATCGATAGTATATACAAGGGTTTCCGTACACTCGACATAGAAATGATTCAAGAAATGTCGAATATTATGTATCTTCTTATCAACTATTTGTTGATTTGGAGAGTGTATCTTGCTATGCCACAAGGTCCACTAATCAGTAATCAATTTAAATCCAGAAATTCGATAACACATTTTTGATTTTGAGCTACTCGTTTATAGGTGTTGGTTCTACATCAAGAACTCTGAACTCACTTCAGATTCCAATCGAAAGCTCATCAAAGAAGGAGATCCCCGACAAGTTTGAATTAAGATTATTCGGTAGAGATTTTTATTACCCCCAATATTTTAAAATTCCTCTGTACATTTCTTGTTTTCATTTAAACGACAACCCAAAAATGAATTGCTCTTCAAAGTCCCCAAACCGGATAATTCGATGGTCCTAACTCAAACTACTCGACCCTGGGTGTGATCCCACTATCCCTGAAACCTCCAACTACAAATCCACCACCGACACCAACACCAACACCATTCTTCTGCATCTCAGCCATGTAACTCCTCACTTCCGCCTTAATCATCTCCTGCACCACATTCATAAACTCAGCTCTCCCTCCTCCTCTCTCCTCTACATTATTATTAATCCTCATCTGACTCTCAAACCGCGGAAACAGCAACGAGCTGTGGCTGCTCGACCCCGTGTTCTTCGTCTCATTTCCGACGTCAGCTCCCGGAAGCGACAGCGACAAGCTCAACGACGTCGGCGGATCTTCCGAAGACGACGACATTTCCACCGGAGGCGGAACGAATCCGCCGCAAACCGGCATTGGTTTAAAAAGCTGCGGCGGCGACGGAACCGTGCTGGAGTCACTGATTCCGGTAGGACTCTCCGGGCTCATGTACAATCCAGTGTCCACCGGAAGAACAGATTCAGAGCTCACCGATCTTCTCTTCTTCGGCCGATCTTGTTCCTCCTCCTCATCCTCCGTCGCCGTTGTCATCACGACGAGGTTACCTTCTCCACCACTTCCAGCTCCACCTCCTCCACTTCCGCCGCTTCCGCCTAAGCATTTCCGTTTGAGAGTCGAGTTCCAGTGGTTTTTCACGGCGTTATCCGTACGGCCGTTGAGAAGACGAGCGATGGTGGCCCATTTGTTACCGAACTTGGCTCGAGCTGAGACGATCGTCTCGTCTTCCTCAGGTGAGAAAGGTCGGTGTTCAACCTCCGGTGATAACTGATTACACCACCGTAACCGACAAGATTTACCAGAGCGACCTGGGATCGATTTGCTAATGGCAGACCAATTCCTCGGTCCGTATTTCTCCACCATCCTCCTTAGCTGCTCGTCTTCTTCTTGGCTCCATGGTCCTTTTACCCGATCCGCCATTGAAACGATTGTTTTTCTTTTGTTTTGATAGAGAAGAGAGAGAGAGAAGAAGGTCGAGAAACTGAAGAGAGGGGAAAAAAGGTATTTATAACAGAGGAAGAGAGAAAGGGGAAAAACTAACCGGTAACCGGTTGAGTCGGTGGAGAAACTCATGGCCCCATGGGCACCGCTTCTTCCACGCAAGCGGTTTTGAAAGTTTTGGGATACAGCTGTAGGTTCACACGTGTCATAATCTTGCTGCGTTTATGTGTCTTTTTAAAACTTTTTTTCTGTTACGTGATCGTACGATGGAGCGTGTGACACAGTCGAGGGGGATTGAAAAAGCGAAAACGGGAATGAGTTCACGCGCGTTGAGAAACGCGTGGGTTTTTGTGGGAAGTTAAAGCGACAAAATCACGGAAACCTACAAGGAAAGCTCTGATATTATTCGCACAATCTGAGGTGAAATTTTAGAAAGTAGTTTTAATTTTTTTTTAATTTAATTAAAATATCTGAAAATAAAGATGATAACGGTTAGGTTTGGCCGTTTGGGTAAAGACAGTTTTTTATGCATTTTCTGACTTTTGACTGGCCTAGCCAGCCTGTATACCTTCTCTTTTTTTTCTTTCAACAGCCAGCCTGTATACCAATACACCTTTTCTTTCACATTTTAAAAATTATTTTTTTATAATACAAAACGCCTATTTTCAAAAAAATTTGAAATTGACACAAGTTTAAAGTAGTTTCAGTTTTGATACATAGTGGACCAGGCAATAATATTTTGCCAGAATAAACGCAATCAAACAAAATTGTGATTGCAGTTTTTTTTTTGGAAAAATTACTAGTAGTTATCAGTTTAAAGACTGGTTTTTTTGTAACTGTCTTCAAGAATGAAGTAAATATTGAACTTCGATTAATTCTTTTAGTTTATCTTTTTAACTGAAACTAAAAAAAAACGTTCAAAACGGCCTAACGCTACAAAATTGGGATGTAAACAAACACTATTCTTTTGTCAATTTCGTGAAAACAGTTTTTTCTTTTAAAATGGTTAAGTGATTACCGAACGCATGCGGATTCAAAGTAACAGTTATAATTCGATTTGAAATCATATATATACAGGAAAGGAAACTTCACTGTATGAGATTGTTCATAATTCGATTTAATATTCTGTTTCATAAACTTCTTACAAAGAAACGGCCACAAAAGATAAAAGTGAGTGGTCGGAAAACTTATCAAGTTTGATGACATGGCATAAACGACAAAGAGAAGTTGGCCAATTGGAATGTGAAATCATCACTTACCATTTTTATTATTATTAACTACTTATTTTTAAAAAAATTGATGCAAAAATCCAGGCTGTAATCCTCAACAAACAACTAACTGTCGTCCATTCATCGAACTGCCACGTGTCAGTTGGACTCTTTTGAAAAAAGTTGTGTAACTGTCTCTAACGTTAGTAACGCACTTTAGTCTCCAACGTCATTTGCACCTTCCCCCCAACCTTCTCTCGAACGGTTTCGCAACTATTTATCATTAATTTTTTTTAAACATATCGTTTTCCGTATTTTATGTCAAATTAGTTACAAAACAATAAAAACGATTTAATGTCAATCATAGAAGGATTTTTAACCATTTATGATAGAATCATTGATTTTTTTATAGAAAACAAAACTTTGATATATATACATGAACCGGAATAAACAAGACAAATCAACTAAGTTTTGGATTTTTCTAGCTTGCATATATATACATAACAACATAAACATATCCTGTAAGATTCTTGTTTAGTATGGAAATGTAATTCTAGATCTATGACTATGATGTTGAATTTTAATCGTACGTGAGAAATTAAAGTTGCGTTCATACCTCATACTAGCATTTATTTGTGTAGTAGTATTTATTAATATACAGTATCTTTCAAAATTGTCTTTTTCAGTTATCTTTTTCAGCTCTTAAGTTTAGTAACCAAACTTTTTAAATTGTTTGTCCTTTCTTGATAATACCATTTTTTCATCGATCTATCGCACAGAAATTAACTAAAAATGTAATATGTTACGAACCATATATTATTGAGTCAGTATTATACTATTATATAATTGCACGTACTTTTGCTGTGTACGCCTAGTTAGATTTGAAGGATGCACGTGAACATTTGGTGAACATATATCTGAGATGTGGAATTATTCCACTAATTGTGTGGATTGAAAACTTGTAATTAAAATATTGGTAACAGGTTGTTGTCAAAAGGAACAAGACGGTGCACGATGCGAATAAAATTATATTGTGAGACCTTATAAATTAATTATATTATTCGCTGTTTGTTGTTACGATCCATGCTTGGATTGTCGGGTTTGTTCCTCTAATTTTCAATTATTTTTGCTGTAAAAAAAAATCAATTATTTTTTATGTAGGGTTCCGTTTCGATAACATATAATCGTTCAATACATTTTATATAATAACAATACGGTTTACTTAACAGAAAGATAATACAGACATACGGTCGTAAATGAGTCGGTATGTGAGAGAGGGAAAAACAAATGTATGCTGACTGAGTTCATTGTTTGTCGTTCGAACTATACAAATCCGAATTCCCTATAGATTCGTTTAACGTTTTGCGAATTTTCTATATGAGCGAAAATTGTATAATCTTAAACAACAAATAATAATAAACCACATACGCGTAAGTATGTTGCCTACGCATATGCAGCCGAAAAAACATATCTTGCAATCAGGTTGTGATTAATTATTTCCAACGAAATTATAAGTAACACTACTCACATTATTGTAACATGGATAAATTGCAGCTGGATACTACATATATATATATATATACAGATGATACATTAGTTATTGTTGTTTTCATAATTGATTGTTTTGCCAATACTTGAACGTATCACACGGTCGAAAAGAATTATGAAGCAAAAGGCAATAGAGGACTGGATCTATTCATTGTTAAGTCTCTTACTGGTTCTTTGTTAACTGTTTGTGGACAATTATCACCTCTTATCAATTATATCCACTAATCAATAGAAACCGTGTAAAAAAAGGATTTTATAGTTTTGATGCAATTCGTTTTTTTTAATCATCAAGATCCACGTTTTTCACATTTCTGTAACGCAAGATTCAAGAATTCGTAAAGATATTGTTTTTCATAAATTTAGATTTTTTTTTTCTTTTTTGAATTGTACAAATTAAACAATACGAATAAATGTCCCCCCTTTGTTCTGTTCCCATCGTCTACAAGCTCGAATTTGATTCTCCTCACTCCTCTCTCACAATGTTAAATCACAACTAGGCAGTGGGAAATGGGCAATGGGCAATGTGTAAAATATGACTAAAATAACATATTTATATTGCATCGTTATATAAGGATCGTTACAAACAAAGATAAAATAGAAAAATTAATGAAACTTTCCTCTCAAGATGTTTTGCATCATTAAAAGGTAGCTAAAAGAGAGGGAAAATAAAGGAAATAACCATATAGTGGAGGTAATTAGGTAGGTGAATATAGAGATTGGATACCACAGGATATTTTACAGTTAGCAATAACCGAAGGTAAAATGTGGGAAGAAGCGCAAATAATAGAGGAACGAATAGGTTCACGTGTAATCTCCACCCGAAATGATTCTTTAGG